>JAQGAO010001134.1:0-26393 GCA_034697705.1 Ommatoiulus sabulosus
CCGAGTTACTCAGTATATATTTTACAATTCGCCACGTTTTCTTGAGTATATATTTTACAATTCTCCACGTTTTCCATAGACAAATTCGCAATATTTTCAAAAATTTCTAAGGACAAATTCGCATTATTTTCACAATGTCCGAGGATAATTTTCAACGTTTTCCCGAATACAAATTCGCTATATTTTCAATAGTTTCCGAGGACAAATTTAGCAAAATTTTCCACGTTTTCGTGAGTTCAAATTTGCAAATTTTTTCGTGTTTTCCCGAATTCAAATTTGCCAAGTTTTTCCGAGTTGAAATTTTCAAAATTTTTTACGTTTTCTGGAGTTGAAATTTTCAAAATTTTTTACGTTTTCTGGAGTTCAAATTTGCACAATTTTTTACGTTTTCTCCATTTCAAATGTGCAAAATTTTCCACCTTTTCCCAAGTTGAAATTTGCAAAATTGTCCACGTTTCCCGAATTCAAATTTGCATAATTTTCCACGTTTCCTCAAGTTCAAATTTGCAAAATTTTCTACGTTTTCTCGAGTTCAAATTTGCAAATTTTTTCGTGTTTTCCCGAATTCAAATTTGCCAAGTTTTTCCGAATTGAAATTTTCAAAATTTTCACGTTTTCTGGAGTTCAAATTTGCACAATTTTTTACGTTTTCTCCATTTCAAATGTGCAAAATTTTCCACGTTTTCCAGAGTTGAAATTTGCAAAATTGTTTACGTTTCCAGACTTCAAATTTGCACAATTTTCCACGTTTTCTCAAGTTAAAATTTGCGAAATTTTCCACGTTTTCTCGAGTTCAAATTTGCAAAATTTTCCATGTTTTCCCGAGTGGAAATTTGCAAAATTTTCCAAGTTTTCCCGAGTTCAAATTTGCAAAATTTTCCACGATTTCCCGAGTTCAAATTTGCAAAATTTTCCACGTTTTCTCGAGTTTAAATTTGCGTAAAAAATTTACGTTTTCCCGATTTCAAATTTGAAAAATTTTCTACGTTTTTCCGAGTGCAAATTTTAAAAAATTGCCACGTTTTTCTGAATACATATTTTACAAATTTTTTATTATTTTTGAAAAAAAACTAAAAAGGTATTCATATTTTTTTTGAAAACCTGTTTTCAGAAGGTGATATAAAAATAATGAACAAGTAAGAAAAATGGGAATATTTGTCAGGAAAATGGTAAATTTTGGTTAGGGAAAGTCAGGGAAATTGGAAGTCTAATTTCGGTAGAAACAAGATAAGTTTGCATTAAATTTTATTTATAAAATAAAATTAAATAAAATTTATTTATAAATTACGAAGAAAAGGTTCTTTTTTAATGTTTACATTAATTTGATTTTTTAACTTATTGAACTATTCAATTTAAAAAAATGTATGGAAGGAGGGTGAGGGCGGAATTTTTTATCTTCCCCCACCACGATTTTCAACCTAGGCACGGCACTGTCGTGGAGTGAAAGTAACCACATTTTAAAGGCATTTCTCCACTAAGAGCGTGGCGAGCAAATCGACAGTATACATGTATAGGCTTCAAGCTGAGCTTTCGCTTTGCTCGCCACGCTCGCCAAGCTCTGGCTTTTGCACGTGGAGTAGTTCAAGAACTCGTGGATAGGAGCACTAGTAACTCTGTTTTCACGTGTAAATATGAAACGATGGATGAATTTAAATGTACAACTCTGTGTTGAAAAAGGTCGGAAATCTTGCAAATTTGTATTAAGAATACTTTTAAAATTTTGAAAATTTGTACTCGGAAACTGTTGAAAATTGTGAAAATTTCTGCTTGAATATCTTGCAAATTTATATTTCGAAAAGTTTTACGATTTTGCATATTTGCGCTCAAACTGTTGAGAATTTTGCAAATTTGTCCTCGGAAACTGTTAAAATGTTTGTAAATTTATCCCTGTATTAGGTTAAATTTGTTGTAAATACGTCCTAACCACATACTGTATAAGCAGTAATTTTGGACTGTAACCTCGTTTTTCGTCATCATATTCTCTTTATCAATGATTTTGTCGTGGGCAGCGAAAAAGTTGAAACTTATACTCGCGGCGCCGAGAGCGTGGATGTCGCAAAATGCCACCGTGAACCTCACAACAAGAGATCTACCAAGAGCGTAAAGAGCACCAAGCGCGTGACGGCCGTGGTGCTCTTGGTGGATAGCCAGCTTAATGTTGGTTGTTGCAAAATATCATCCGCAGCATATACAATGTATTAACACGGTATAGTTTTGTACTGAAAAATAAAACCTCCAGAAATTGTGAAGTAAATTGACGAAGGCTATGTAATTGGCTATAAAAGGTATCATCGTCCATATGGTTCGTAATGGCCACTGAGTTGGTCGACTGCGACGATAAACTGCTGAACGAGAAATAACCTTGGTAGAGAATAAACTCTGGAAGGCATACACCGTACATGTACAGTACTCGGTTTCATATGTCCTAGTTTTGAATTGTATACATGTATAATTAGTCGCTTCATATAAAATCTAAGGTCACCTCCTTCCATAGTTGGACTATGTCCTTAAGACGTAGGAGTCTTTTTATCACTCAGCTGTGGATAATTACCGCTGTTTAAAAGGCCCGCATATACTAATGAATGCAAATTTGGGCACTCACCGAGCGCAATGGAGAAACTAAAAACATCCTGTTTATTACAGATGCAGTCGCTCTCACACATTCTCTATCGATTTTCCATTTTTGGTTCCGTTTTCCATGTTTGAGACATTTGCATTTCTAAGTGAAAGGTATGCTTATCATCATTAGGACCTATTGGGAAATAGCAGTTTATTCGGGTTATTCCACTGTTGCGAAGCGAAGTAGAAATGACAATACATGTACTCAGATGTCGTTACCATCTGTGTAGCAGCAATCTAGATAAAGTTTTGGAGTAAAGACTGCGTTGAAATTATGATTGTGCATTTTGTTTTCGTTGTTTAAACACCTTAAGATGGTCTATGTAGCTTTTTATGGGGATTTCATACATGTTTCCTTCCCCCCCCCAAACATTCATTTTTATTTCAATGAAAATGGAAGAATGGGAAAGTAAATTAAATGCGCGTCAGTGCAGCGCGATAAAGAAATCAATATCTTTTTCATTTTTTTCATTGTAATTTTTTTTAAAAAAATGCAGCATTAATATTAAGTAGAGGTATTAATTGAATGATTACCTGCTAAAATCGAAGTACATGTACAGTACTCGGTTTCATAAGCCCTAGTTTTGAATTGTATACATGTATAATTAGTGGCTTCTTATAACATCTAAGTCACCTCCTTCCATAGTTGAAATGTTATTATTAAAAATTTCTCAATTATACACGCAGTTAAAACGGCTAATTTCACGGGTTGTTGCAATGTGCATGTGTACAATGTGCCTCTCCTAATTTTTGTTACATCGATTGAACTGTTTTACAACCGTGGAACTGACATTCAGTTCCCTGGAATACTTGAAACTTGGTGGGATGATACTTGATGAAACAGTTACGGTAACGATGTAAACTCGATATACTCTTTCTTTATTTACAGCAGCTTTGCTGCAAAATAGAAAATGCGCCATATTCTGAACGCTGTTGTGAAACTGGGGCCACACCGAAGCAAACAGCAAACAAAAAAACACAAACATACGGAGCCCCGTAGCGGAAGATTTTCGTTTTTTTTTTGTTGGACGCAAAACGCGTCACATGAGTTTTTAATGAGTAAGATGCTTCTGCATGCATTACAAATAAGTTTTTTTTCATCACAATGTTTGCTGTTTAATTACTAGAAATTTCGGAGCAAACATTTTGAGCAAACAGCTGTACCCGGCATTAGGAAGCAACCTACATACGGGCACTATGCGTCAAATGACACGTTTTGCGTCATTACGTACAAAAAACAACAAAAAATAGATGATAATCTTCCGCTACGGGGCTCCGTATGTTTGGGGTTTTTTTGTTTGCTGCTTGCTTCGGTGTGGCCGCAGCCTAAGATTTTAAATAATTCATTACTAGCCAAGCATACATTTGAAACTTTGGACTTACATGTATGTTTCAGTTCACAAAATCGATGTCATCTTTGCTGGCGATGTGCTATGATTGCGAAAAGATATCGTTTGTGGGGATTTCTAAACTTTTGCTATTTTTTACTGTGCATGAAAACCTGAAGTACATGTAACTTACGAGTGTATATCCATGTGTATGACTTAACCATAATAGACGTGCTGATTATATGGATTTAAAAAAACGCGAGGCTTCCAGTGTACAAAACGTTAAATGCCGAGCTGTAGAACTCGATGAAGCTGCTTGCAAACGATAATCCGCAGTTAAGAAGGCAGAAATAGTTGCGAATCATCCCTCAAGTAAAAGATATTCTTTCGCGGATTAGACAGCTGCTGAATAATGCAATTAACGTACCATTAATTATGCAAACTTCATTTTGGGAAAACAAATAAACTAATTACCGAATGAGAGTGGATTTAAGAAGAAACAAATGCGCACTTTTCCTATGCAAGTCACCGAATTCTTAATTACTCGGGATGAGTTTTTAATGAGTAAGATGCTGCTGCGTGCATCACAAATAAGTTTGTTTTTGTTAAACGCAGGTTTAAATTTCTACTGTTCTTGTACTGTACATGTAGATGAATTCAAATCAAGTAATCAGCCACGACACGTGAGATTCGTCATAGTCGGTTTCCATTTCAAACAATGCATAAACTACAGTACAGTATGTATTGCACTGAGGCATTAGCGACATTCTTGAATACGCCACAAACACGTGGCGATGACATGTCGACATGTTCAGTACATGTATATACTTTTGAAAGACCACCGTACATGGCAAATAAGACCAATAGCCAGAATTTTTTTAAACATTTTTTTCATAACTTTATTATGTAGAATGTGGTTTTTATATCCGCATTAAGACATCAAACTATATACAGTAGATACCGGGTGAACACAACGTCTGTATTCCCCTAAATAACATTTACGCCATTAAAGGTATGACAATTCTGTGTGTGCTATTGAATACGAAGCCATGGGTACTCTAGCCATCGATGGTATTAAATGTTACCTAAGATCATTTTTGAACGAAATCGAAACTACTGTATAATGTTTGAACCGTAAAACACCTAGGACAAAATATCAAAATTAGGAAAAGGAAGATCATGGTTTGTTTGTATGTATTTAACTGGTTTCGTCTTCATTGGCTGTTATATGCAGTTGCTACAATGTTTTGAAAACAGGGCAAACAATAATTGCTAGCTGCGCTGCAGCACACTAGTGATGCATACCATACATGAAGGTCGCTTCACAGCAGTGCACCAGTGTGCTACAGCGCAGCTAGCAATTAATTTGTTTGCCCCTGTCTTCAAAACATTGTAGCAACTTCAAATAATTGCCAATGAAGACGAAATCATTTGAATACATACAAATAAACAATGCTCTTCCTTCTCCTAACTTGACATTTTGTCCTAGGTGTTAGAGTTCAAAAATTATAGTTTCGATTTCCTTCAAAAAATAGTCACAGGTAACATTTAATACCATCAATGGATAGAGCACCCATGACATCCTTTTTAATTACACACACAGAATTGTGTAAATGTTATTTGGGGGGATAAAAACTATATATATACATGTATATTCATTGTTGCTTAAATGGGTTCCAAGGAACTTAGAAAACCGGATTTCTCATTAACGTTTTGAAATTAGATCGACTAGCTTTAAACTACACGATATGCAGTCACGCTCAACGATATTAGCAAGATTTTTTGGGATAAACAATGAATAAAGACCATATAGCACGTTGCTGATCATCAGTGTTAAAAAAGAACGAAATGGGTGTTTTGAACGCATGATTTCCCCACTAATTGCAGGCAGTCGCTATTTCGGTTGTTTATAGCGCAGTATTTAATTAAAATTGTGATGTGTAACACCTTCTGATGAAAGGAACCCCGTTGCATTATTAATCTCTGGAAATATATTGAATGCATATGACTCATCGTTTTCACCGTGCTTGTAATCCGTCCTGTTTTTGATTTAAACTTTTCATTTTACAAATACAGTGTAGATAAAGGATTAAATACGCGCAGTTATCTAATAGGCTAATGTACGCTTGATGGCTCGATCACTGAAACCAGTAATTAGCTTATAGTTATCGATTTGACCGCCAGATTGCAACTGGGACAGTTTGAACGAAATATGCTTCCGGCTTCCAAATTATGATAAAAAAGTTATACAATGAGGCTAATTTGTTTGACTATATATGCCGTTATAAGCAACGGATGATTGAAACACTCCTTACATTATCGTATCATTTTCGTTCAATATTTAGGGTATACAAAGGATTTGTATAATTTCTAAGTTTTTGAATACAAATGGGTCTTTTTGAGTCAAATGAAAACCAACTTTTACTACAATTTTATTTGGTTGTTTGATTTTTGCAAAAAAATTGGAGAAAAACGATACAGCATGAATATTACGCCTTACAAGTACTATGACTGCAGAAGCTTTTCAAATCGTTCTTTTTCAGTCCTGAAGTCATGCACTTGTGCACAATCGGTACATTAAATTGATTAAAAAAAGTACCTCAATGTTATTTCTGTTTATAATTAAACTAATTAATGCACTCCTTTTTAACACGTGACTTCACGACTGTCAAAATACGATCCGTAAGGCTTCTGAGTTTCGCTATTATAAATCGATATACAACATAACAACGTATATACAAATACATGCATAGTCCAAATGATAAATTCATTTTTTTTCAGCGACATATTGTCAATGCATAATGTGCTTTATTTGCATTATATATATATGAATTGCTCTCGCTGTGGCATAATTTTGATTGTTGGCATTGCGTGAAATTGTAAAATCCACGTGTCTATAGTACTGTTTCTTCAATTTTTGTATGCAATTTTGGACAAATTACCATACAACTCTAATAATGAAAGATTGGACGGATATGTGCAGCAATGGCGTGATACATGTTACGTGTTTATTGCACGTTTAAACGTAAAAAAGTGTTTTGAGACAGCACACTTTTGCAGTATAAATCAACAAATTTGATATAGACATACATGTATTGACAAATCATTTAGAAATCCATCTGTAACGTAATGTCAAATTTTAAGTCACAATAAATAGGCTCCATTGTGTTGTCGTCATTGCTCAAAGACGACGTTGAGGTCCTCCATTACAATCTATATGTATACACTTTTCAGTCTTTTTAGCTAACAGCTACCTGTACTACAGTATGTATGTAGTAAATGTACATACAGTATACATATAGTACATGTAGTTTAACCTATAAATGCTAGCATTTATTTATTTGTGAACGGATGCAGATTTGCTTCAAACCGTTTGTATTCAAACAGTTTATTTCATAAAATTGAGCAATAACTACTAAATTTTAAAAAAATTGAGCAGACTTCTAGCTCGTTTTTTAGGACAATTTAGGTTTTGTGCTGGAGGCCTCGCAGAATCGAGGAGCGCCATTATTTTCTGCCCGACTTAAGTACATGGTTCTCTTTTCTCTTTTGACAGATCCACCAATCCCGTGGATTATTCCCGAAGGAAACGTTACTGTGAAAGAACAGGACAAAGTCAAGTTAACGTGCGACTTCATGGCAAATCCTCCCAATTTAACTCGAGTAGTTTGGCTGAAAGGAAATGAACCTTTGGCTGTGGGACGAAATCACGACATAAGCAGCGACGGGGAAAGCGGTCGGCCACAGCTTTTTATTCGAAATGTCACCCTAACGGACGAAGGCGACTATAGATGCACTCTGGAGAATATCGCCGGACCTGGCACTTCAATTGGCAGATCAAATCTGGGCATCCAACGTGAGTACCGCGGTTTTTTCTATCCCTCTTTCTTCATTTCCTTTTGACTTACAATTTAAGCCCAGAAACGGATAAAAAGGAATTGAAAACTGCTCTTTGAATTGACACTCTGCTTTTGACCAGTAATTGACTAAAGTTTTTCGCCCTTTTGGCTTTCTGGGCACGTGCCCCCTTCCGAATTGGCAAGCCCATGATTGGGTACGGGGCGAGCGTGTGCGAGTTGTTAAAGATGGACTAATTTTGCGAATAGCAGAAAACCATCTAGTTTTGTTGGTTATATGTACTCCAAAAGTTGGTGTCATTTGCTTAGTCTAAATTATGAAATAATCGAGTCTTTCGGGTCTGCAGGTTGAAAATATATTGAAGATGCATTCAGGGTTGTGCGTCTGCTCCAAAAATCTCGAGATACGAATTGTACGTCTAATGTTCAGGCAAATTTATTCGAATACATTTAGGGGAAAGATTGCTCTTTCCCTATACCTTGTGCTTTAGGCGAAAGGACCCTCTTTTATTATGCATACTGTATTCGAAGATTTAACATTTCATTAATTATTGAATTGTCACCAACAAGCATGTCAAGTGGGTTATTAATTGTTTCAGTGGATGGAATATTTGACTCAAAATTGCATATCAACCAAGAATGCAAATGGGTATAGGAGGGATGACCGTATATCGCCGTAGTGACACCTGGAGAAGACGTATGATTTTTTTAAATAAAAACATATGGTTGCGGTATTTTGTTTGCAGCGTTTGATTGTTAGTTGAATAAGTGGAGAATGGTTCACTCATAAGTTGAAAACAATTGATTGTCCTGATTTGAATGACAGATGGGGAATAATAGCGTTGCATCCTTCAGAGATTTTCTTGTTGACTAGTGCGATTCGTGAACCTGCATTTGGTGCGAGGAACATCGCGCGTCTTATTCACCAGCAAAATCATATATTTGGAATAAATCTGTCCGATTTCGTGCGGAATCTCCAGGGTTTCTGTTTTACGAGAAGCGATGCAGCGTACTTCTCCAGAGCTGCAACATCCCTGCTCTCCGGCATTCTTAGGTGCTCTTAGGTCAACTTATTTATCCTTACGAGCAACGTGTTATGCGGGATAGTCATGGAAAGCGAACCCAAGAGAATCGTAATTCAGTTCGTAGTAAAAAATTTGCAACCGCAAAAAGGGCTTCTCGAAGGGCTGCTTGAAACTTCTTCCATCGCAGCCATGAACCTGTAATAGTTTGCAATGGCGTGCCTGCCTCGAGTCTCAACTTATTGTATGGGCTTCGATGCCGTACCGTTGCGGCAGAAAGCAACCGCGTGAGTGACATTATCAATATGGCTTGCAAATCTATGATGGCACTTAGTCATTGATTTTTATTTCTTTTGGAAAAATATTCCCTCCTTGGCAACCGCAGTTGGTTTGGCCTGTTTACAAAGTGGGGATCTTCGCATTCCCTCGGGGGCCTCGCTGATGGAGTTAGCGGGCTCCTGATAAAAGATAGCTACTATGGAATCGGGGGCGGCCGAACAAAGCCAAACTTTTCTTCAAAAGCAAACTACACTATCTGACGAACGTTCAACGGATGATGGTAAAATGTAAGCTTCCCAGTAGAAATACTCCAATGGTCTGCTCAATTTGGACTGGGATGTCTACACGTGTTTTTTGTACATTTCTCTTTCGAACAGACGACGTGTTTCTCTGTTGGATTAGAGAACGCTAAACGCTTTCAGTTGTGACTCACATGTTGTATTTAACCGCATTTCGATCCTTTAACGTGCTCTGAGGTTAAATCAAAAAGAATTGATTGCACTGCTTTTTTTCACCGGTTCAAGTAGTATTTGCAAATCCTACACTCATACAGTACATGTTTTACTTTCAATTGTTAATTTCACCGATTGAAGCTATGTAAATAACTGGAGTGACTTCAAAAAAGTATTTGAAAAAACTATCCATTGCTAGTATCAAAATTTGCTTTTCTCAAAGGCAACATTTTTCCGTCTTAAGTCTTAACAGACAATGGTTGCAAGAAAGAATCTCGCAGGATCGATTCAATGAGCAAGTTTATCAATTCTTGAGAACGGTTTTCTTAAAAGGAGATAGCTGTTTTTATCGGTGACATTTAGTGTCACAAATGCTTTTATTTTACAAACTAAAGATTTATTTTTATTTAATGAAATATTGATTGGCAAAATCCCATTTTATTCCTTTTTAGCGCTCTGTGACCAGCTACAACGACTTTAGCGAGCTTCCAAAAGATGTCACTAGCTCAAAACCACAGTACAGTACATGTATACCTATAGCTACATTGCACGATCGTGTACACGTACCGCACATGGTTGATGAAATGTCATATAGATTTAATGCTTTTACATTATTTTGATATAAATATAGCCAAAGACAAAACTAATAATTAATATGTTACACAGCTGATTACAAATTTCTGCTGCGGAATCTATTATACAGTATTTTATTATTATACAGTATACAGTATATATACAGTAATTTATTATACAGTAATTAAAAAATAAATTACAGTATTGCCTGAAAGACGACCTTCCTCTTCCAGATTTCATGCTGCCATGTTTTCCCTTGTGAATACAATAATACCCTCATTGTTCACGCATAACTCCTTAAGAAACAGCACATATTTTTCCCTTTATTGAATTGACACATGCAAGTGGAATTCTTCTCATGTTTTTCAAATAACCACTTTCCGATACACTTTATAAATATTGTCCGCATCATATTTGTCCACATTATACTGGAAAGAGTATTTTTTAAAGCAAGAATAGAATGCATTCTTATTAATACTTGAGAGTACGATGCATATTTTATCTTTCTATTTTTAGAATGTACATGTACAGTATATCGTAAATAACACGATTTTAACTGACATTTTTCTGTTAAGGTTGATAATGTTTCGATATCCCCGTATTTATTTAATTAGTTGTCATTTAATAGTGTTGATCATAATTAACATTATAGGGGCCTCTTATAGGGGCCTCTTATCGTGCACGTACGATCCCGTTTGTTCAGAGTTTAAACTGAAAAAAACAACTTAAATTATTTAATCTTCAAGAAATGGTGCAACTGAAGGCATGCATGCGCTGTATATCAACCGGTCCAAAAGTGACCAGAATATATATTGAGGTGAAATCATGCGCGTCAAGGAAATGGTTTTTCTCCCTTTGAAGATGCAAAATGCAGTATCCCATCTCTGGCCAACTTAAAATTCTGCTCGCCTTCGTTATCGCTAGGGTAGGCTATGTTTTATGTAGTGAGTGAGGATACCTATGGGAGTCAACGGTATACATTGTTAAATAATAGCCTTTTTGAAATGAATTGAATTTTATAAATAAACAAACAGAACCATCTCAACGGCAATTGAATCGACCTGATCTCAAACAAAAATGGCGTGCAGTGAATGCCAACTGCGACAGATTTAAGAAAACTGCTTTTCAATTCTCAATGCACTATTGGTGTACAATACTCGTATATGCTATGCATTGTACGTTGATGGAAGGCTGCCCATAGAAAATTTTCTAATTAAGCAGTTGTACAGATGTAAAGGCGTTAAAAGCGCATGCACACAAAAAAATACTGGTAAAAATAAACAAGTTAACTATCTTTTTAAAGCACGTTCTTATTGTCTTAACTCTTTATTACGTGTCACAAACGCGTCTTACATTCCTTTATAGGTTAATAAATACTACTTCGCGTGCTTTAATTTCGCCTCTTTCTCATGTTCAAATGCATAATTTTAATCAAATAAAACTTCACCATGCAATGCGAATTGCAACGATCGTACTTGAAATGATATGCATGCACATGTAGGCTACGTACAATAGATTTTATTTTGAGAATTTCTGCGTGCTGACAAGATCATAGTTAAGGTCGTCTGTCGTCCACTAGTGTGGTATAGACACAATAACATAATACATGTAGAAGAAAAAAAGATTTGATATCAAAAAGAAGTCGTTCTTATTTAGAATGAAATGTAGCCTACATGACATCCACGAAAAATCTCTGGCATACAATCCATCTTTTATTCTTTGAGGGGATATCATTAAACAATCTGCTTCGATGATCTCCACTGCAATTAATCGTGTAATGAATAAATGACCGCTAGTGTTGCTGGTATGGAATAATTCTGGAAACTTTGGTAGATTTTTATTTTTTACTGATTGAGCTAATGCATTTGTTCAACAGATTGTAAAAGTCTGCTATATTTTCAAACGTATTTGTATATGTACATAGTAATGCTATCCATTCAATCGCGTTTACTGTATACATGTATAGCCATGTTACACATTGTTGAACTTCACGTTAAAAGGCCATTGATGCGTTCGGTATTTTGAAAACTGCAGCCACACTTTCCTATTGATTGTTGTTTAACACGCCTTTTATGGGAAATGGCCCTCGTAAAGTATATACACTGTATATGGAATTGCTGCACAAACGTTTGCTGATGAATGTCGCGAATAACGATAGCCAGTTTAAATTGTCATTATTACCGCGCTCTGCATGGGCCCTCTGTCCTATTTATCCAGCATGTCGATGGCGGTATAGATAGATTATTGGGGTTACCTTTATATCAATTTTTGAGTACTTTACCATTCCATTGTTGATAGAACATTTTTCTGGAATCTTTGCAGTCGAAAATAAGTATCTTTTCAGTAGCAAAACGTAAGTTATGCAGAACATTTGTAGGAGGTTTCCAGGATTGTAAAAACTTCTGAAGTAAAGTGTATAAATATTCAAAAGGCGCTTTCTGAAAAATAAGTAAATTGTGCACGCAAGACCTTATCGTTAGCGTAAGCCTCCACAATCCTTGAATAAAATATGAATGTTAAGCCCCTGAAAGCGAAGATTTTTAGAAATTCCATTATTTGTGTTGGATTTATTCCAAATATGCAACTTGATCTCCATTTTCATTTAAGGGAAGAATATAAATTACAGATAATTTTCCCCTTTGAAAAATGGCTTGTCTGCAAAAGGCTAATCATATTAATAATAATAAAATGTTAAGATTCGTCCCATTTATTAAAACAATGACATTGGAACATTATGCTGCCCAGAAAAAAAATCATTTTTTTACTGTTATACGAATGGATAATTGTTACACGATTACTTATTTTCGATTAGTTTTTTCTTTGACGTTGGCCGTGTCTACATGTATATTAACAAATACGAAGATACCACTCTTTTGTTTGCTTACAGCGGTCTTTATTTTCTTTTACATTACTCTGCTATGGTAACGATTTCAGAAAAAAATTTAATACTGTCTCAGTTTTCCAGTTCTTCTTTGTCAAAAATGATAAATTATAATTTCTATTTTAATTCACCGGAACATTAATTAGATGAATGATTCCATGACTAAATTAAGTCACGAACACGCGGTACACTAAGTAGATAAAAACGCGTGGAAACAACCTGGGAACTTGCAGTGTTCTCTTAAATTGGGATTTGTTAACATTTAAAATATTTAAAGTTGCCAGTTTGAAAATGTCTTTGACTGTCTGCATGTGTTAATTGCCTTTGATTCACATATACAGGGTGATTACTAAAGTCACGTCTCAGAGAAAAAAACTATCTTCAAAATGGTAACAGATACGAAGATGAATTCTTTCAAGTACTTTAAGAGTTCTTCATGAGCTATCCGGAAACCAAATTCCCTGTGGCCTTGAATGTCACGTTCAAGGTGACAATACTAATCTGCAGTGGTTTCTGAGATATCTGCAAAAACGGATGACCTTGAACGTGACATTCAAGGTCACAGGGAATATGGTTTCCGGATAGTTCATGAAGAACTCTTAAAGTACTTGAAAGAATTATCTTCGTATCTGTTACCATTTTGAAGATATAATTTTTTTTCTCTGAGACGTGACTTTAGAAATCACCCTGTATATAGTGGTCAGTATATATATCTAATATCTATCTAGTATATATCTAAGTTATACTCGTAGTTCGGTGATTTAGGTTAAATTATAGCATTTATTTTTTCTGTTTAATCTACCCTAGAAAACTTACGAACGTATTTTTTGTTCATCTATTTACAGACCCTCCTGAAGTGTCCATCACAATCACGCCATCAACAGTGAATGAAACCGGAGATCGCAGAGTGCACTTTCGTTGCGACATCCTCCGGGCTAACCCGCACGCCCTGGATCGTGTTAAATGGTACATGAATGGCAAATTGTTCAACGAAACCAACGGCAGCGAGCTTGTAATGAGTTCGGTTAAACGACAACGGCATGGCGATTATTCCTGTAAGGCTCGCAACCAAGCCGGATGGGGAGTGGTTTCTCAAGCCAAGCACCTCGTTGTAAATTGTAAGTAAGTATGACTTTGTTTAGCCGCACACAACTGCTAATCATATCGCTCTTCAGGTTTTCAGCTTGCTTACTATTAGAGCTACGAGTAGTCTACATGTATATGTATCCAGGTTTATCTTGATATGTGGCGTTGAGACTAACTTGTTGACGTTACGGTATTCAGAATCTTCATTGGATCATAGATTTTGAAAGTGAACCTGCAGAGTTGACCTAAAAACAGCTGATAAACCATGCGAGTTACCAACTTTCTCTTACGTAGCATGCATTAAATAATATTTAAAATCAATTGGCTGGTCTTTCACTGTCTAAGTGAATACCCGCGCGCCTTCGTCAATTTGCAATTGCATTTACGGCACGCTTTATCAAGATTTCCAGTTATATATACCAACGTATCGGGCTAAATGAGCGCCATAAAGTAGGATCTAAGAGCTTAAACCCAGACAAATGTGTTAGCTGACTTTGCACGAGATTGGATTCATATTGCAAAAAAGCAGCCTATATAGCGCCACACTCTTGGGCTTTTGCCCAAGATTTAATTTTGACAAGCAATAAATTTAAGCGAGAGCCGAGATCACTTTTGCACTGAGCTTAAGAGTTTTTGCTTTTACATTTATACCCCATTCGTTGAATGCATTGACCGTTAGCGTTAAAGGATGCAGTAGTACAATGTGTATACTGGCGTAAAAAGCTGCATGTACATGTAAACGCATGCAGTATGCGCAGCGAGAATTATGATAATATACAAATAACTTTTGCAAATGCTATATTTTAAAAATGTTTTGCTTTTATTGTACAGTAGCTGGCTGAAACATGGTGTATCCTAGCTATTGCAGGCTCTCTACCCCTCGGCGTACACTACCGCCGCCAAGCGGGATAAGAATGCGGCATGCGTTTAAAACGAGGACGCCCACAAAGAATGCTTAGACGAGCCCGGCTGAGCTTACAAGAAGCGATTATCTGAAAGCATATTTGTAAGACAGTGGCACACAGATCACTATTGGTCAAAAGTGTAGCCATCGATTGTAGCCGCCTATGTACCGTAAAAACGTGTCCTGCATTCATCATGAGATGCAAATGCGCATGTGGAAGGTTATATGCGGAATGTTTCACCTACAGCATAACGCATGCAGCGGCGCCACCAAGCACACTGACCATCACGCTGATATCGGCATTCATTGTGCGCCCCAAAGCTGCATGGAAACAAGAAGATGAAAACAAGAGGGAACGAAGCTGAAAGAAGCACGTCGAAAGTAAACATTCAGTGTGTCCTCATCCATAGACTTATTTGACAAGTTTTAAGACGATAAACGCCTCATGCTTGATAAATTAAGCTTCCTATCCGCGCAAGATTACCCGTTCATGTAAATATTTGAAAGATTTATTTTAAATAATTTTTAACCGACCAATTAAGTTTTCAAATTTAGTAACTATATTATTAAACTAAACGTATTTTATTAATGTTTGATGACGAGAACTTAAAGCAACTCTAATTAAAATATGGCGTATTGTTTTAGCCATATGCGAGTGGACTTCGCTGTCATAATTTGGCAACCTATTTTACAAAAAAAAATACTTCTGCTTCACCCTGCATTTCCACGCCGCAATTACAAGTCCTATAAACTGGGATTACACAAATAAAACGCCGGCTAAATGCATCGGGACCCGCTTAAAAATACTGCGGTTTTGGAAGTCGACGCAAATCGCACTTTATTTGCGCATATTTTAAATGCTTAAGTGAGGTTGCGTGGCATTTTACCGACGCATGCAACCATTAATCTTTCGAAGGTCCGGTTTTCTATAGGCGACATTTGCACGCGTACGTTGATTGTTTCCAAAAGCTTAATTGCTCAAAGCGGCTCTGCAAATGTGATGTAATCGCGCAAGAGTTAAGGAAGTGAGTACGTACTGGCGAGCTCCTGTGTAAGCCGCCTTTTCAAACAACTTGTTAATACACTCTATTGCGCTTGCATGACCTTATCGACTGAGTTGTTTGCATTTTGGATGGCGACATCGGTATTCCGACAAATTTCCCCAAACAGCAGGTTTAATGTTGCATTTCATCTTAATTAATTATGCCTAGAGCATTTCTATGCGAGGAGTACTTCGTCCCGATGAAAACGTGCCGATTCATTGCGTGGCTGGGTATTATTACATGCACACGTACATTGTATATCCTCCTATCAAGTTTCATCCGGATGTTAACGTATCGCGGAAACGGTTTAGTTATGGATGACAATCCTTGTAAAGCAAGCATGCCTGTTTAAATTAATATTTCTTGACAAATATGACTCCGTGCACTCTTTTTTTTTAAATTTAGGAAATATTTGCCTAGAAGGGAAAAAGCCAAGTTCTTTTATGTTTTATGAATATTCCAAGAAACGCACGAATATCAACTAAAATTGACGTTACGGTGTGTTTATACATGTATGTAGTGATCAACGAGATAGTCGATAAATAAACTTAAACGGACAAAAAAAAAATCTGTTTTCGTAAATGCCTTTCAGCTTTACTTCAAGAATTTTCAAATTTACTTCTTGCTGAAATTATTTGCATATCTGTACCATTGTTGTTGGCATTTTCACTATACTGAATTGCGTTCATGGAAAGGTTTTACAGGCTTCGATTTATTTATTGACTCATCCTCGTAATTTATTACTTTATTATTTCCCATGGTTTCAATTCAATTCTGTACCCTACAGCTAGTCAGCAAACAAATGCTTTATGGTGAGGTGGAGGTCGAGCCCATTTTCAGGAGAATGCTCCAACGTACGTTTATAGAATATAAAAGCTAGAAAAATTGGTTTGTTATTTTAATAATACTTATCGAATAGTCAAATGAATAGCGAGCGGCTTTTCATCCCCAGATATTAAAATGGTATGCATGTAAGGATAAGTTTCCAATTTATTTTCAGAAAGTCTAAACTATTCTTGTATGCATATATGATTGGTTTTTTAAAACCAGATTTCCTCTTAACTGAATTTAACAAATTCTTTATCCTCATCCAATTAAAATCTTTATTCGCAGGAAAGCTCTATTATTTACAGGAGAGGTTTCCTAATTTAATAGCAGTTAAGGGATTCTTACTCGAGAATTGAGAAATTGAGAAATTTGAAGTCATTACTTTTTTTTTGATAACCCGTAATAATTTATTTTTTATCCGAAAATTGCCACATTTCCGGCTTTATAGCTAATTGAGGGGGCCTATATTGACTTCGAGCAGATAAAACTACATGTAATTACGTATACCTACTGTTAAAGTCTGAATTTGCGTATCATCGACGTAGATGATGCACATCCACCTACATGTACGTTCGCAAACTATAGCAGTTTTCATTGTTCGCAGTGCTCTGATGCGGACATTCCTCCCTCCCTTGACAATATCTTATTAGAAACAACCATAAAGTCTGAATGCCAGTGCTAAATTGCGCGCTGCAGATCGAGGCTTGAGTGGAAAAGCTAAGAAGCGAGCTACTTAGTGTCTCGCGCTGCAAACTTTGAATTCACTTAAACTTTCTGCATTGTTAAAAGCATTTAATAGAATTTGTCAATCACGCGGATTGTCAGGAGCAGTGGCAGCAATTCATAGACCTACTTAGAGAGGCTCTCGTTGGCTTTTCTTCGACAAACCTTTTAAATGCGCGGAAAAACTCTCGTTAAATTTATCGGAAATCTAACGTGAAACAATGGCCACAAATTACGCTCTTACTCTTGGCAGGCAGCCAGTGCGGTGAAGATGGCCTCTCCTGGGCTCTCCGACTTTTGAATCTGCAATCATGGGAAAAAAACAACCACAAATTGCATTTTAAGATCACGGATTTGAATTCAGGTCAACATGTCAGCTTCTTTTCAAAGTTTTTATTATTGAAATTACCAGGCTTTATTGATTTTCCTTAAAACAAATGACGCTTAAATTCGAGCGTTTATTGGATGAGGTTTTAATGCGAGATGTGAGGCGTTCTTTTTGCTCCGATTTTTTCGAGCGAGTGATGAAGTGGTTTTCCAAATTTTACAACAACCAATCCAGCTCCTGAGCAAAAGTACGAAATTGGTCAAACACATACAGTATGATTAAAACGAATTCAATTATTCGGTTTTTTTCACCATGGTTTTGGCTAACAAATTAAATGCGGAGATGTTCGTGGAAATCGAATTTTGAAAGTTGGTTTATAAAATTAATATTAATTGTTAATGGCATAAAACAATTATTGAAATTATGAATTTAAGCCAAATCTTAATTGCGTCTTGATTTGTCATTTACGTGTACTATGTGATCAGAAATAACTTTATACTTAAGTGTCAGATTTCACAATGGATGTACATGTATAGTGATATATTTGAAACGTAAACGAACGAGCATTCATTATATAACTGCTAGCTTTCTGAGACATTTTCTTAACGGCTAAAATAAGGAAAGTATACACTGTATTTCGTGTTCGTGCTCCTAGTTGTTTAAGTTGTTTAATAACTATGATTTGTTTTTCCATCCAATTATAACTGTCCTAATTTTTATGATCGCCATGGCTGTTTTAAGCTACATGTATATTAAACGTTTGCGCGGCGGTAGTAAGCGTTTATGGGATTTTAGTCGTTCATTAGTCTACCAATGAGTCGATAAACTCATTTTCGGACAACTCATTCCGAATAATTCATCAGTCATTGAGGACATGCCGTAAACGTCGCATATCTGATCGTATTGCGCTTTAAACGTTTTGAAGAGCAGTTAACTGCGCGTGCTACTTCTTTTGCACCCCCTTATGTGTGATATACTGCTTAATTGCTGGAAGACCATCCGGTTCTGCAAATATTAATGCGAAATGTAAATGTTGTTGGTGCTTGTGGTCTAAAAGATTACACGTGCTCGTAGGCTTTAACTGCATTTTTAATTTCTTTTTAATCCATTGCTATTAAACCGAATGGCAGACCTTTCGTGAGAATGCACATAGACCCTACAACGTGCTGCAGGAAGGGGGCTCCGCTTAAGGGATTTTCTCTTACAGAATGAATCAAATTGCAACGTGCCAGTAAAATGTCAATAAAATGCCTCTGAGCGAAGGGATGGCCTCCCGCAACTAAGTTAATATACATGGTCATTTCCATCATCAAATTGCGCGCTTCATCACATTTAGATTTCCATGAGTAGCCAGAGGTCAAAAGAAGATTAAGGGCTGTAGCGTATCGGACCTGACCCTTAGATGACCTCCCCCTCCTAAAAACCAGCCCTTTGCCAATCGCAAATATACCTTGGCCGGAGGGTTGCATTTGCAATATTGCGGAGTTCTAGTGCATGTTTTTGATAACGATTCGTAGTGACCACTACTGTATGTGATTTTATTATTAGTTAGCCTACTGACTATTTCAGTACTCAAATTGAAGTTGCGCCACGTGCATCTACACTATACATTAGGATAAGTTATGTATAGTATTCATGTTCACTCTTCATTATTTAGTGTGCAATATGCATTATCAATTCAGAATGGATATCATGAGATATTCTAGTCTGATCGGATCATTTAGTGTAATGAAATGCAACTCGACTTTTAAGGCATTTTTTTATTTTTATATTTGTGAAGCCGGCCTTCATAGCTCTTAGCAAGATAGTGGATATTGTAGCCTACTTTGCGTTACCGAATTATCCTTTTTGATTTATACAGACATGCCTCACATTTAAGGTGTTCATATGAAGCTTTTGTTTATAATCTTGCAGAAAAGTTTTGAAAATTATTTGAGAAACAACTCAGTTGTCAGTTAAGCTTTGGTTAAAATGGTGTACATGTAATTGAAAATAAGATATTATCGTATATTCGATACACATTGGAAAAAATGTATAATTTTTGAAATCATAACGAGTTAGTATTGAAAAAGTGTTATTTAGAAAACGCTATCAGAAATATCTTAAAATCAAAATTTTATTTGAATTAATCGTATGACTTTATACATGTAAGTTACTTTCCTTTTAAGAATGAAATTCATACCAAATTGATATCCTTGCTAGAATTTTCAAACAATCTATGGCAATCTTGATTTCTATTTGGGCACTGTACTGCTGCGCTCACTTCGGATGTTCGGATTTTTGTTGGTAAATGATAATACTGTACATTTAACCAAAACATTTGATGCAGTTGTTTTGAAAACGTAACACCATCACGGTTGATTAATAAAAAAGGAAATGGATTATTTCCAATTCACCGAAAAAAATTCATTTTAAGTTCTGAAATAGCTTGTATTCCCATGAAGCTTGATAAAGAATTGAAGTGTTTAGATAAAAGTATAAATGAAACTTCCAGGCATTGTATTATTTCCCAAACATCTGGTTTCAGCTAGCTCTTGCTTAAAGGTACGTCAAGTGAAAGAAGTTGTATGCCCTAGCGAAGAAATATAATTAAACACATGTCTTTTAGATAAATGTATATTTGCAATTTTGTGCTTTTGCACGAATGAAGACGATTGTGCGCAAATCTCGAAAATAATTTCATTGATTTATATACGGTATACCACGTGAAAGAGAAGTTTAAGCGCCTACATAAGTTATGATATTGTTGAATTCCGAGCTTTTTTGCAAACTTGTGAGCTATTTTGACTATTTCCTCGCAGTTTTAAAAACAGTCCACACGTCTGCAATAGTGAACTCAGATAATCGGGAATGTAATGTGTACAGACTTTGCTTTTCCCTCTTTAGTTTAAAAAGAGCCATAGAATGACTATAGATGTTGTTAATGTTTCGTTTTTATTTCAGACGCGCCCGGACAGTCTTACCTAACTTTCAGCCCGAAAACGGTGGTGAAAAGGGAGAGTGTGTCACTCCTTTGCACGGTGGATGATTTGGGAAGACCGCCTGTGACACATTACAGGTGAGCGAAATCAATTAGTTTCTCGTTATTTATCTAAGAATTGCAGTTATTTTATAAAAGATACATAACGGGTATTTCGTTACATGTGACACATTAGTGAAACCCATTTCAATAGGCTCAATATTCATTCTAATGGCACCATGCAGAGTGCCACCCACCTAGTGGAGGTTTTCAAACATCTTATAGGTCTGCTTATTCTGACGTCAGACATTTTACAACATGTTTTTATATTTAACCTTTCGTTTCAAAATCTGGGAAGTACAAGTGCATTTTGTTGGTCGTACATTATAACGAACATTTCATTGGAATTGAGTGACATTTCGTCACTCAACGTCAAGTTTAACAAAAGCTTAACAATCGAGTTTGAAAATAAATTGAAAGTTCATTTAATATACAGTATCTTCATGAAGTATCCGATGCTCATTAGAAATTTGGTTATATTTTTCCTCATATTTAATGATCATCGGATATGAAATAGTCGTAGTTTTTGTTCAAGCAATGACACTTAGCAACGCATTTACGCGCGAGGTGAATTATTTTAATAACGCGCTAGTTGACGAATTTGGAACTGAGATGATTTCCTTAGCATTCGGAATATTTTAATGAGACAGAAAGTGTATCAAAAAACGCAGTCATTATTCATGCACATTTCATTTGCATGTATTTTGCTTTAGAGAGTTGTTCATTTACACGAAATTAATTAAATGCGTTTCAAGAATTGCTGTGGGAAAACTTCAGCTGGCAAACATAAATTGAGGTTTTAATAGCAGACGTGAGCCAATTATTCTAATTGGTTGTAATCGGCATCTCAAATTCTAATTGCACACCGTAATTCTGTTAAAGCGGAAATAAATAAGACCGAATGGCAGTTGCACTCAAGATGCAAATGTTACCTTGGCTAGGTTAGAAATTCACGTAAGGATACGTTTTACTTCCTAAGCAAAGAATTCTGTATTAAAATAAAATGTTACTGTCATAATTAGGAAAAGTCTTTCTGCTGATATTCTACGGTTTTCTTCTGAAGCTGTGGTTAAAAAGTAGAGATTTAACGGTTATCGTTATGAAACTGTTGTAACCGTTATAACGATCAATATAGTGATTACGAAGGAAGATACTGTACATGTACTATTGTAAGACTTATAGCCACAACACAATGGCATTGAACTTGCAACCAATACGTGGGTATTTGTGACTCGAAAATAGGTTGATTTTTCCAGAAAGGTCTTATTAAAATTGTCAAGGTGATTGAAATTAGCCTTTATGAACACTATTCGTTATTCCCATATTACTTTGTCGTTATGAGCTAAACGATTTGTTCGCTGTCATGAGGTTCAATGCAGAGATTCAACTCAATATAGAGCCACCTTTGTATACGGTTTTGAACACGAGCCACCAAACCAAAACTAAAAACCACAAACCCCAAACTTTCAACGTGAACTACAAATAGTTTCTATAAAAAAAATTAATACAAACTAGTTTTTAAAAACCTGAGCGTACACACTGCAACAAAACATATTGACATAACTCAGCAGACGACAGAGGATACAGACTTCAAAACACGATAGATACGATATGCTGTCGTCTGCAGTATCATCAATATCGTGCAGATAAAGCGTTGAGAGCAGCGCCACCGCCAAAAGTTTGGCTATTTCCCTTTCATCTCACCGACACTACTGGAACGTCAAATTTAGTTTGCAAACTTGATTTTCTAGTTTTTAGTTTGGAAAAAACAGTTTGCTACGCCATTTTTTTGTTGCCACAAATCAGAAAAGTTTCAATTAGTATTCAATTTGCCACCTCATTTTAACCATTTTAAACCACTATTAAGTATACACCTCGTTTAAAATAGCTTTTGTTATCGTGACGAATTTTATTCGAATTCAATTACCGTCCGAATACATCGCATAAGACCATTTTGCAGCGCATTAAATGCCCTTCACTCGATCAGTGCGAAAATTATTCCATTCGCACCTTTATTTTAACCGAGACAACGACGTGGGACTGGAGGAGATAAGCGAGAATGATCTCTGAAAGGTCATCCCAAAAGCATTCAGCTCGAAATACTCGATGCGAAGAGACTACGTCCTCTTCGGATGCGCCATCGTTCTTTAGTCGAGCAATTAATATGCTAATGGCGCGTGCTCCGACTTCATTCGGAAGAATGGCTGTCAGAACCTCTTCGGTGAGCTCCGAACTCGCTCCTTGTTTGTTTTATCGTTCGTTGTCGAGGAGCGAAAGTTTGGAGAGGCTGAATCCTTCGTCCCCGCTGCTCCCGACTAATCAAAGTCTCACCTACTCGCAGCCATTAAGCAGGCGAAACCCCGGGTTTTCGGGTTCATTCGTGTCGTTGCGCATTGCGTGAAAAGGCCCCCTCGCTATCTGCGGCGCCCACGAGGCCCCGCGCGAACCCGACGACCAATGATAAATGGGCAGCATCTCGCCATGACGAATGCTAATGGGAATGGCCCACTCGGAGGAAATAGCGCGGACGGGCGAACGATTAACTTGACGACCGATTCAATTAAAACGCCTTTTCCGAGCCAACTTAGCTCGGATCCATTTTGCCAATTAGGGCGAATCCGTAACTAGGAGCGGGTCACGTGCTACGCGCCGATCCACTTGACGGGAGGTCAGGGCAGAAACGAAGGCGAGTGGGTGTAGCGCCTTCGGAATTTTCAAGGGGAGCTAAGGAAATAGCGGCGACTCTAGAATTGGAATGGTTGACGTTATTTTCCAAGGCACGTACTCAGTATTTTAACAACCAACAAAAAAAAAAGTTAAATTTTGATATTTCAGATTACGATTTTGTCCAAATATCACGAGGTATTACAGGTAGTTGCGAGACTTGTGCCAACATACGGCGAGTATATATTCAAGGCGGCACTCGTTCAAGATGGGAAGCCTTACCCAAAATGGCCTCCATAAGTAAACTTTTCCAAGATGGTGGCCATAAGTATGTATGTAGAACCCTCTTATGATATTACTTGGCGATTTTTAGCTTTTGGGGTTATGAAAGCTTTGATTTCGTGGCTGTTGGTGAGTTTTTACGACAGAATGCCCGACCATATCCATTCTCGCCTCGGTTTCTCTTTTTCCCCATTATAGGGTGAGAACACAGTGAATGCTTACTTTCGACGTGCTTCTTTCCTGCTTGTTTACATCTTGTTTCCAGCTTTGGGGCGCACAATGAACGATGGTATCAGCGTGATGGTCAGTGGGCTTGGTGGCGCCACTGCATGCGTTATGCTAGGTGAAACATTCCCCTTAAAACCTTCCACATACGCATACATAATTTTTCGGTACATAGGCGGCATACAATCGATGGCTACACTTTTGACCAATAGTGATCGGTGTGCCACTCTGTGTTTTACAAATCTGCTTTCAGATTTCCAGAATGTTAAAAACATTCTTGAAAGCTTATAAGCACTTCTTGTAAGCTCAGCCTGGCTCGATCAAGCTTTCTTTGTGTGGAATCAAGGTATTTATGATTGTCTGCGAAGAGACATGGACTATCTAAGGTTAACAGGGTATCCAATTGTCTTGTTAGGGGATTTTAATCACGCATTTCAAACGCATGCCGCATTCTTATCCCGCTTGGTGGCGCTAGTGTACGTCGAGTTGTTTTGGTCGTCATACATTTGCAAGTACACGAGCTTTAACAACGAGACGCAAAGAATGGTACAATGTATAGTGGAATAAAATAAAAACTTTCTCATCATTCAGATACACGCGCATATTTCCATCAATTCAAAAATCCAGCGTCAAACAATGGTGACTTTTTTTTCTTTCAAAAGTGGAATCCCCTCGAATTTTCCTTTGCCGTATTTTGCCAGCGCGTAATATTTTTCCTCGTTGTTTCGATTTTTAATGGAAAACTCTTCTATCCGAAGCGCCCCAATCAATCACTGCGCCGTTTGAAACGTCGCGAGTCGATCGTTTGAGCTTCGGAAGCCGTTTTTCGTTGCTGCATCCGATGCATCATATCCTTTCTCAGATTAGGCCGATATCAAAAGTGACATTCAAATTCCCCATTTCCCATTTAATGGTATGCACAACACATGTTCGTGGGGGACGAGCGCCTCCATCGACGGGCTTAAGCTTCTCGCGCCGTGACATCAGCAAACCTGGCGGCATGTGAAATTTGCCAGCTCGGATGTGTGCCGTTGAATGAATGGGTTGCATGCGCCATGGTGCGGGGCGCGTGAGGACGAGCTTAAAATGCGCCAGGCATTCCTCAAAGATGATGGAGGTGACGTCTTTTAATTAGATGGATTTCTTCGGCTTTATTTACGAGGAATACCAAACGCGCTGGAATATGATCCTCGTCGCGTCATTTGCATATTTGGCGTGCCTTCCTCTTTTCTCGGCGGAACTTTGGCGCGGGGGGTGCGAGCAATTAAAAGTCGCTAGCGCCCGAGCTAAAGGGGTTCTCGTAATTCTCGATTAATTAGAGCCGCATTGCGAATGCTTTCAAGTTTACCATTATGTATGCAAATGCACCGCAGTATTGGAAAAATGATATGACATGTAGGCCTATACGCGTACATCTTGTAAAATTGTAATCTTGTTATCGAGTGTTCGAGGCTCCGTGAAAACCAAATTTGGCAAGATTGGACCATGTTGGAAAGTAGCACGTTGCTAACGGCCAAGGTGGCGTGGAAAACTGTCTTTGATATGTACTGTAAGCATATGATTTCCAATATCGATTTTGGAATCTTATACATTAATATAAATATGTTCTGCCTCTCTCGTTTTCCAACATTTGGTGTATCGTGTTTAACTTTACATTGTAAGTTTCTGTAGGTTCTTGAATCGGAGATTTTTAAAAGTTGATAATAATTGCTTGCTACCTTATGGCGAATTCGACTAGTCCAAAAAATCTGCACCGGTGTAGGCCGATTTGACAGACTTATGCCTCACCTTGTAGCCTATACCGGTGCAGATTTTTTGGACCAGTCGAATTCGCCATTAGTTGATGTCTGCAGGCTTAACGCGTTAATTAGCTAAACAATTAATTATGCTCTAAGGGACAGCGATGTTGACAAACTGTTGATTGAGTTGAGCTCGCAACAAAAGTTATCGTGTAAGTTGTTAACATTCGCCTTTAGATGTGGGTGGATTTGAACAAATGCAGGAATCAATTCAGTACTAGAAATCGTCAATACATTCTATGATAATTTTGTGCTAAAAAAAACGGACTAACAATTTAACAAGATTCATTTAAGAGCACGATGCAATAAGGTTTTCTTGCATATACCGGGTGGAACAGATCAGAGGAAAATAGAAACTCGGTACATAATGACAAATAAGTCAAAAAAGGATAATTTATTAGGGTACTAGCGGGACGGCCCGGCTTTGCCCGGGATGTTCATAGTTTCTATGCTAGGCCTACCAGGCGAGTCTGAAAGCAAG
>JAQGAO010001135.1:0-26388 GCA_034697705.1 Ommatoiulus sabulosus
AACTAAAATGGAACGCAGAAATGGAACTAATTTTGAAAAATGCTGCCAGATTGCGCACGCTGGCTTCCACGTGCACGTGCAATTCCCTAGCTTCATCAGATTCATCCCTGGTGTCCGCCATGTTGTTTTTCCTAATAACCCGAGGTTAACCCAGCTAGTAGCACAGTATACGAAATATAAGTAAGTGCACTCCAATGGACGTTTTGTCTCCGAAAAACACCGCAGTGCCGCCATGTGTACGAAATTACCACTAAAATGAAGCCACGCTTTGTGCTTGTAAACGAATCGTAGGCAACATGTCATTCACCTGTGTTCGTACACATGGGGCGCTTCGGTGTTTTTCGGAAACAAAAAAACATCAATGGTGTGCACCTACTTATATTTCGTATAGCCTACTGTGCCAGTAGGCAGGGTTAACCTCTCTCTTCATTTTTAACCTTACCCGTGCATGTGCAACACAACAGTGGGTTAACCCTGGGTTATTCTTAACCTCTGTTGGTGCAACCGGTCCTGCCTCAAACACGCCATTTAGCCCCAAACACGCCATTAAGCCTCAAAAAACGCAATTTAACATCAAACATGCTATTAAGTCTCAAACACACCATGTAGCCTCAAAAACGCCATTTAGCCCCAAGCACGCCATTTTGCCTTAAACACGCCATTTAGCTTCAAAAACGCCATTTAGCCTGAAAAACACGCCTGTTAATCGCATGTTTCACAGTGGTACTATTCATATTTATTTGGGCGATGTTTGACAATTTTTTGGAAGGTAGCATCCCCATCACACTATAGAACAGATTTATTACACAAATTTTCATAATGTTTTGACAATTAAAAGGTTATGAAATATTTTAAATTCCGAATATGTGTCAATGAAATGGGCTGTATTAAAAGTTGTCGGCCGACCTCGCATTTATGTTTAAAATGTAAAAAGACGCCGTATTACAAATTTTCGCCGATTTCGCATTTGTGTTTCAAATGTGAAAAGACGTCGTATTACCAATTTTCGCCGATTTCGCATTTGTGTTTCAAATGTGAAAAGACGTCGTATTACAAATTTTCGCCGATTTCGCATTTGTGTTTCAAATGTAAAAAGATGCTGTTAAAAGCGCCGTTGTGGGAGGCGTTGCGTGCACGACAAAAACGTCGGAGCTAAAATAATGAACATGTCCCTATGGGGAGAAGTACTATTTCTCTGGGAGACTTTCAATTAGATGCCTTAAATTACCGCAACCAGAAAGATTTTAATATCAAAAACACAACGTTTCGACGTAACCTACGTCTTCATCAGGTGTCAGGTGTCTGGGAGACTTTTTGAACCTCACTTGACTACGCAATGCCGCCACTTAGATAGGGATAGTCGTGGCCCTTTTTGACAGGTCGTTATTGAAATAATATGTAAATATATATAACATTAAAATCTTACATATAAGCATGTAGTATCCAGTTCTTTACGATTTAATTATTTATTTAATTTATATAGTGTTAGTTTTTTTTAAAATTGTAAAGATAGGTTTAAAGTGGCACGGAATGGGTCTAAAATTGACAACTGGCGTCTGGCACCGCTGCAACAGCCTGACGAGTTGGGATTTGCAGTGTTCGAAAGTGGTTAGAAAAATCGTTCACATTTCGTGGGCGAGTGGCGTTGAGTGGTAATCGTGCGTGATTTTGGTCGAAGAAACCAGATTTGTTTTGCTAAAGAAGAAAACCGTTGCTCGGGACGTTGCGGACTCTCGTGAAGGAGGCGGAGGTTGCTGACAGGTGAGCCTTTATCTTGACTCGGGGTTTGGGATTCGTACGAGACCTACTAAGGTGCTTTCTTGTCATGCGGAGTGTAATGCCCCCGCCATTCGTCCACGAATAAATATTGGGAAAGAAACTGATGAAGAACGACAACAAAGCTATTATTTGACGACCCTGAAAACGTCAGCGCTTTTCGCAGCGACGGCACCTGGGTTGCGGAGCGTCCGGATTAGAGGCCGTTCGCTCGATTTTCTACAGTTTTTCACCAGATCGGAATTTTTGGGATGGTGACTGTTTACGTTGTTGTTTTTTGTGGCGTTTAGGGAACACGATTTATCGTTCGGATTAATGGGCCGATTAGCAGCGCGTGCACAAATCTGGCAAGTTAATTAACTCGATGACGAAAGGCAATTAACGCCTGCCACCCGCTGCCATCGGTAGCTATAAAAAGATGAATGGTGCAAGACTGATGGACAGGCAGCTATTTTTAAACGCATTCGACCTAATGCCCACGGTATGTTATGGCTCTTTCAACGAATCAAGCGACGATAGTGTTGCGTAAATGAGAAATTCATTTAAAAAAAAAAAGAAAGCGCCATCCGGGATCGAACCCATGCCTGTCCAAATACAGCATTGATGATTGCACATTTCATGAGAATGGAAAGAACCGTATGACCGTCTTAAAATGTAGAGGTTCCTGACCAGCAGTCTTATTGAGCAAGTAGAAGGATCAATAAAACGAAACCCAGAGCACCAATCTGCAATCGTGGAAGATTTTTTACCAAAATTGACAAGTCATCCCAAATTTACCTCCACTTTTCATTCTGGATCGTCTCTGCTTATCCGTAACATTTAGTCAGATGTACTTTGTGTACGTTCGAGCAGAGCAGTTTACAGGAGGCATTCCGGTAGATCTGATGTCCTCGGTACTAACAGAGATCTGTATTGCAGATTTGAAATCCCGTTTTAAAATCATGATACACTGATTTATTCTTTTATTGCTAATGGCAGACTCATTCGTGTGGGACAAGTTGTTTCAAGGATGAGAATTGAATTTGGTCGACAACATGTCATACTAACTCGATGCACTCTACCAGATTACTAGTGTCAAGTATGATGTGAAGTTACCTTGCCCCAAGTAAAATTCCAAAGTATATTGCTTCAGATATCATTTCATTAGCAGCACGAAATTATAAAACTGAAATTGTTCGGACAGTGAAGGCGATTGCATCAGACAACTTCATTTTGTTTCAAAACGCTGATGCTTACTGGAAATGACACTGCTACTCGGAAGATTTTATGTCCTAGCATAAACACAAACCAGTTTTGACATTGAGTTGCAACATTAACATGTAAACATTGCCAGTAATACCATATGTTTGTACATGGTACAGTATATTGGTGTCGGTAGATATTTAACCTGATCAATGTAAATGAAAATTGCGTAAAGTATTGCCACCGTCGCATGTGTTCATCGATTCTGTGCAACTATTAATTGCACCTTGGGTTGAGATTCAAGAATCACCATGTGAAACAATACATTTAAGTTTGGTATATTCTTTGGATAGTACTTCGGAAATAAAATTTACACGAATTCCTTCATGTCTTTTTTTCTCACCTGGAAGGCAACTTAATCCATTTATCTCATTACCTCATGACTCTTGAATTTAAAGCCAATCTTGAAGTCTTTGACCTCACAGCAGAAATCTCAAGTTGTTTTTGTTCTTTTGAAGATTTCAAATCTTCTTTTCGACTTTTTCGTGATGCCTCCAAAAAACTTGCATCTACCATCTCGTCAAGACTTCCACAATCTCAAATATTGTTATTTTGAACTTTGTTTCTCGATTATTTCGACTCATTAATTTTGTAATCATAAAGTATTTTCATACTACTGTAGCATATTCATGTTATTGCAATCTCAAAATCTGTTGACCTTTCAAAGTCATTTTAACCGTCGATTTTTTAAAGGCGTTTGAGTTTGACAGGGTGGCCACAGGTTAGGGAAGTCAGGGAAAAAAATCGTGGTCAGGGAAGTCATGGAAATGTCAGGGAAATTTTCCGAAATAAAAGCAAAATGCTATCCCTGCTCTCAGTCTGTTAGCAGCTCCATCCCCAATCCTCTTCAATCCACCCTAGAATTCCCCAGCTAGACTTGTAACAAAATCTAGTGTTTTGCCAAGCTTCTCATTGCAATTGTTATTTTTTTTTTCTTCATTACAAAAAAATTGATATGGATTAATGAGCAAGTTTTGGATTTTAGTCAGGGAAAAGTCATGGAAAAGTCAGGGAAATTGAAAATGAAAATTGTGTGGCCACCCTGGTATATGGAAAGGTATTTTTATTTAGGTTTTTTTTTGTAGTTCTGAAGTTTTGTTTTTGTTTGATGAATTGGTCTTGTTTTAGGGGAGGGGAGGAGGGAAGATTCGACAGGTCTTAGTTTTCTCGAAACTGTACATTTTCTTTAGGAATTACGGAAAAAATACTTTGTCATAGAATTCACTATTTTCGGAAATAAATGTTATCGAAGGAATTAATAGCTATTTAAACAAGGGTGAATATTAAATTATTTAAAACTTCACTCAAAATGTTCAACAGATGAAAAATGAAGTTTTTTAACTATCGGTAATTTAATATTAAAACGTGGACAATTATTAAAATATAAATTTCTCTTTATCTATAAAAAAAATCGCAAGTACATGTATTTAATTTTTTACGTCTAAGACGTTATAATAAAACGTCATAGTCGTTTTAATAATTTCAGATTAAACTTTTAATAGAAACAGCCTTTTGACTAATAAACACATCAATTTGATATGCCTTTTTCATTAGTTACCTGTTAAACAACTTCACATCTGGATGCCAAATGGTATTAGGTGGCAGTCTCGTTTTTTTTAATCCACCATATTTTTCAGTATTCCAGGATAGCCTGCTGTCATTCCATTGCTGTAAAAAGAAACTCGAGAAGTGAAATTTGTGTCCCTGTTAGCCAAATTACGCAAGATAAAACACGCATTTTTTCTCGTCATTGCAATGATTTAGATTTTGATATATAAAAATTAACTGCTATTGAAGTTCTTTTTTACCAAACTAGAAATACTGTGCGTTGACGTGGTGTGAAACCCTACACTGCTTTGATAAAAGCCGTTTTGAAAACCGAAATAAAACTAATTCAAAAAAATTTTGTTTTGAGAGTTTTACGCTGTTGAACCGTGGCCGGTGTTCAAAGGCCCGATATTTGGGTTTTGGCTGTAGTTTTGTGAGTTAGTTATATTCTGCTAAATTTCATGAAGCAAGGCTTGTATTTAAAAGTCCTTATCTTTTCCAGATTATATTGTCTTTGCAATCGTCTTTAAATAAATCCAAAAAAGGAGTGCAAGAAAAGCATAACATTATACTATACATTGTTATTACTATATCAGTGACTACAAAATGAATTGAATGAATAACGGGATATTTTCATTATTTAAATACTCATATTTACCATTTTAAGCCATGCATCAATTGTTAGAGACTCAGTTTTTTCATCCTAAAAATAAATGAAATACATATATTTATTTATAGTACATATATTTATGAATAGTACGGGTGCACTTCGATTTGTTGATTGTATAATGAACAAAAGATTTTTATCGATCTGTTTTAGTGGAAAAAAGCATGTTGGAATATCATTTTAATGTAATACTATTATACTAAGTTGATTTATTTTTATATATTCCTGGTATTTAGATAATGATTATAAATAAATTCACTAATGAATAATGCAACATTGATTTCAAACGGGCTACCATTATCAAGTAACTTGCTATAAATTGCAATCATGAAAACTTCATCCATCTTGAGTGTTGCGTGATTTCTTCCAAATGACGTCATGTTTGAACAGTTTATTACACAGAGAAGAGGCTTTAAATTTTCTACCAAGCATGGCATAAAGTATGACGTCATACTTGAACCGTTTATTACTCACATTGTAGAGAAGGAAAGTTTAAATTGCTACTCATCTAACCTTTTGATTATACAGGTATATGATTATGAAAATTCTGCCTTTATTTTCGCCTTTATTTCGCTCAGTCATCTTTCATTAGAGTGTGTCAAAAATAGAGCGAATAAATTAGGATTTCGAGAAACCTCTATAGTTTACGACTTAGTGATAGGACCTGTTGTGGCCGGTTACAGACAATAATTTGAATGGCTTACCCAATCATTTTTGTAGTTTGCACACAATGGCTAAGAATTAAGGACAAAATAAATTAAATGAGTTTATGAATTGAGTTGGCAGACTAAGGTGGCGATTTTACAATTCGTCAGCACATATGTTAGCTATACGGACTTTATAATTGGCCAACCATTTTTAAAACTTTGGTTTCGGTCTTTTAAGAAGCTTTAGGACTTAGAAGGTTTTTGAACCGCATTTTTTTCGAAAGCTTTTTTTGTATTAGCTTAGCTCTGGTGAAAGGTCGAAGGGTGTGATGTCCTGCGTCTTACCGGCGTTAGCATACACACATTCCAATGCGAATTTGATTTTTTATCTCTGACATACTAAATTGCTAGCATCACAATTGAATAAATTCCTTGCGTTTGCTTTTCAACAGTTGAACCAAATCACAAAAAGCGTATACTATTTAAAAACAAGGTCGATATTCTTTAAAATATTATCGGTTTGGCTTACTCAAAGTGGTTTTTAATGTAAAATGTTAATAATAAAAAGTACTTACGAGCTCGCGAATTGCAATTACTGACATTTGTAAGGCCAATTTCACTGGAAAGCTATTATTATGGGGTGGCAAAACGCGAGCGCTGTAGTTACTCTGTAAATCTAAATGTAATTGGCTTTCGAAGTCATGTAATGCCACATCTCCAGCTATGAATCAAAGAAAGAAAAAAAACAGCTATTTAATATATACGACAATTATGTGTATCGGCCATAAAAAAAATACATTAAATCAGTTATTTGCCCATTGGTTAAAACGATAAATGTCCGCTTTCAAGAAACTATAGCGATAACGAGCTATAGCTGTTAGTAAACATATGACAGACCTTTAGTTTTGCCTATACATGTATCGCGCTTTATGATAAGCTTAATGTTTACTATATAGCATGCAGTTTAGTCTGTAAGACCTTAATATTTAAATTATTGTTCTCTGCTACATTTCCTAAAATAATCGTGTAATGTTCCAATTCGCTATGTATTTTTATTTTTATTTTGTGACATGTACATTTTGGCTGTCAATAACCCTCATCTCCGTACTGAGTTTTTTAATGTCAAGTGCAAAAGGTCTTAGTTTTTAATTTACCGGATTCATCTGTTGTTTTCTATGTATACGAAATAAGTTGGGAAAATTATTGGTACTACATGGAAATGCTTTCTTTTTCGAGAAGAGGTACTTTATACGAGGGGTGTTCAATATTTTAATGAAACTTGGTAGGGAGAGAAATGCATGTAAACGTCATGCATGCATCTGTTATTAAAAAAAATCCATTTTGGGAGATGCATTTTTCCCATCGTTCTGGCAGCGAATGTATGCCTCGCTCAACGTCCACTTCTCTGAGCATCTTTCACACTTGTCTTTCCATTTGTGAACTTTTCAATCCACTCATAGACGGGAAGTTTGGACATTACTTGGACCTTAAACATTTCGGCTCCTGAAATGCCGTCAAAGGTTAAAAAACGAACAACAGACCGCTGCTGAGCCACTATCTCCTCGGAGTCCATCTTTGCTTTCGAAGCACGTATTACAATATTTTAATTGAAATACAGTATGTCAGGAATCAAGAAATTATGATGGAACAATTTTTCAACAAATTTCATTAAAATCCATACAACCGTTTAAAAAAAATGATTGCGAAAACTCATCGTATTATAAAACAAACGCAATTTACAGTAAATCGGATTTCAAAATTTCCCCTTGTGTAGCTCATCTCAGTCTTTAATCGTTCTGATTGAGCTAACTTAATTCTTTCTGATATAAAGTAAAATACGAATTCTATGGTACTCAGCCTATCTTAAATTCTTAATTACAGCTAGGAACCTAATCATCATCATCAGTATCAAATATGGGCGCAGTACCCGTTGGTGACTAATACATTTAGGATTTTTTTTTTTTTTTTTTGCGAAATCTGTTTGAAAAATTTTAAAATTTAGAAAAATATTTAACCGGAAAATTTAAAAAAGCATGAGATGTTTTGCAGCTGCACAGTTTGATTTTCATTCTATAATTTAGTTAATTTAGACTATTTTAACGCATTGTAATTTTACGGCAAAATTCCCCTTTTCATCACTTGCACTGCGAAAACTTCGTAAGTTATCGTAGTTTTCTCGCTGATGCCCAGATCCTATACTTTAATTGTATAGCGTTTGTATAAATCGTGTGAATTTCTGGGTTTTACTAATAGTGTACATAATGGCAAAGGTGACTTTTAAAGTTTGTTCAAAGCTAGCAACACCCATAAAATGTACGTCGATGATAAACAAGCCGTTGCATTAATTACAATAAATTACAGTAGTAATTAATACAGATTGAGCAATGAAGAGGGACTAAAGGGCAAGCGAAACTTTTAACTTTTTAGCCTAATTACGATGCGTTAAAATGATAATAAACATTAAAAGTACTGTACGTGTTAAAAGTGAAGCAGAGGGTGGCTTCCAAAATATTGACGCACCATGCATGATGCATACGTATTACAGCATTAATGAAAGGCGTGCGTGATATGACCCACTTTATAGGCTGTCAGCCCATAACTTTAATGTTCCTAATTATTGAATCGTACCTTTATGATTCGTTCTCCACCCACTGACGTATCCCCAGTAAACGGCGTAGAGTACGTACGACGTTACCAACTTATTCCTGTCCCACATGGTCATGGTGACCTTTGCCTTAAAAGTTTGCGATATCCAGGCAGGAAGCAACCTTCTTGAGAGCAGCTGGAAACTAAATGACCACTTCTCATAGCACGTAGCTTTCTCACTCTCTCTCTCTGTCCTACGTGAAAGAAATTGATAAGCAACGAATAAGCGTCGAATTAAACTCTCAGGCTGGAGCCTGCGATCGTTTTAAAACCAACCTTTGCTCAGAGTTCATAGTGAATCTCTGCCGCATAAGATATTAATTATACTCTACTGACTTAATAAGTTAAATCCGTCTTCAAAAGGAATAAGAAGCCTCTGTTTCAAACATTTTCAGGAACATTTTTTAAAATTTTTGAAATTACAATTGTGATCTGTTTAGTTCATCCAAAAAAACATGGAAAATAATCATGATCATTTTTTTTTTGGAAATCTACAAGAAATGGAGACATAAATATATATCAAAAAATATCACAGTATGTGTTATAGCAGAAATTCATTCAGAACTTTACCATCGCGCTCTGCAGACGGCATTGCTATTCACACAAACATCAAATCAATGCATTCAAATTCATAATATCTTTACAACAAACAAAACCGCTCGGTTATAGACATACAGTAGTATTAATATAAAACTAAACTCACCTAAAAATAAATATTCAATGGATGAATTAAATGTAATTAAATTCCTTTTTGTTGTACACACAAAACATCAAGGAATTTGATGATCATTTTGATGCTCAATCTATCAGAAAAACACAAATATAAATGTTCTCAAATTTTAAGACATACGGCAGACTCTTGCTTATCAGGATCAGTTTAATTGTATTACGGTCTACATAACATATCGCAGTCTACTGAGAAATTTTTATTAATTTTTCATAACTTCAAAGAATTGCAAAGTATAAAAAAATTCCTTGTTTTGTCTGATAATTAGCACAAAAATATATATATATCCTCCTCCTGTGAAATGAGCATTTCCTCAGCTATAAATGCTGCTAAATCCCACAGAGAAAGCACCATTTATTCGAGCAGAATTTGGAGAAAACCTACTAATTTTTCGCGCGAAAACATTTTAAAAGCTGTGGTACCAGATGAAAAGAAATCATCCTATCGTTTGAAAAAATTCAAAAATGTAATGATAAAAATTTAATTTTATGTGTAAATTATTACGCGTGTATTTCATTAACTAAATTAATGTATTTTATTATTCTATAATTAGGAAATTATTTTCTTGGATAAAAGGGTGTTTTCCCTAACAAGCTATAGCAGATCGATTACTCGAGAGCACAGTACCGAGAGGCTTTTCAGCTGTTTTCAGAAAAAAAAAATACTTCAAAGTACGGTTTTTTCGGAATTCCCAGCGTGATTATCATGCGATGATGCAAAGATCGAGAAAGAGCTGGAGTACTCTGTCGACATATCGAATCTGGACGAATCTATAGCATAATTTTTGGCAGTCGTGCATGGTACGTATGTGTGTAAAGGAAATTCGTAAAGCTTTTGCTTGCCCTTGTTGCTGTTATATAGCTGTCACAGGTAACTATATACGTTTTATATATATATATATTAAGACGCATAAACATTAATTAGCCGTAGCCTCCTTGATATACTGTACATACCTGAACATGTAGTGTTACTAAGTGTCGGTTTGTGATTGATATTTTCGATATTAATTGTTGAAAAATAATGTATATAGCGGACGTCCATCATGAGTGCTGATGGACTTGCGTCTGGACAGACCAGCCCAACTACTACGGACCTTGAAGTGGAAAAAGTAATGTTAAAACCGTTGAAGCTGGAAGAATCGCGTTATTCAGCTTCATCTCGGTCATGCTCACATTCACCTACTGAGACAAAATCTGCCACTAGTGCCCAAGACTATTCTATGCGTGTTCCAAGCTTGGGACAAGATGGATCAAGAAAAAGCGCCTTTTCTCCTTACAAGGTGTGATGCATTTGAGAGAAATGCACATCTCAGATGAAATTAACTAAATGGCATAATTCATGGCCCTTTTTGGTATTTTAGCCAACTACTGTGCTTACAAATCTGCAAAGAGGCAATATTGAAACACAAACTCCGTGTTTCATTCCAGGTGACTAAAATTTCTGTACATGTAATAAGTTTTCAGGTGAAATTTGACGAAAAATACTATGAAATATTGGAAACCAAATTCAGAGAGATCAAACATTTTGCTTTCTCAAATGTCTATTGAAGTTGAAATTCCTTAGATATTTGCTGTAGCATAAATGTGAAAACCACTCTGGATGACATTTTTCTCAACTGCTACTAAAGTTATAACTTATGGCTTTTATTTCATCCTTTCTAGATCCAAGCACCCATCAGCTTGCTGCTCAAGGAGAACTGAATTTAGATGAGGATATTCCAGGTTAAATAAAAGTTATGTAGAAGTGATTCACTCATTGCCAATTAATACAAAATGGATTTCTATTACTCAGATGGCAGTTTGGATGAACCAGACAAAGATGGATTTACTCCTCTCATGTGGGCATCGTTTTATGGTCAAGTACCTATAATTAATTCATTACTGGCACGGGGTGTGACTATTGATGCCCAAAATAGCAGAGGCGAGAATGCTTTATTGTTAGCCAGTTGTAATGGCCATAGTGATATTGTAAAAATACTTCTGGAACACAAAATGGACGTGGATCATACGGATGAGGTATGTGAAGATGTTTTGCCAGTTGTAATGCTGTCCAAATTTAAAGTTATAATTGTAATAACCACTATGTATGATTATTTCCTAAATTTCAGCAAGGTAATACTGCCTTAATGTACACGGCTTTTAATAACCATGCACATAGTGCCCAGGAATTACTACAGCACAATGCAGATGTTACTAAGGAAAACCAATATGGAGATAGTGCATTTTCTATAGCTGTTGCAAAAGGAAGTAGACAAGGTATTGCACTTTCATTTTTTACTCTTTTATCTTAGTTTCTTTGAATAGAAAATTCAAATCTTAAAATTCTTATTTTAGTTCAAGTCATACTGGAAAGATATCTACTACAACTGTTGGAAGGCATTTGAAAAAAAAAGCTTAGATGTGATTCTTATTCTTACAATTTGCAAAGATTCATGATGATCAAAGTACCAATTATTTATTGAACTGTTTAAATAAACTTGTTTAAAATAAATGAAGCCATTTCCATTACTGCTTGAATGAAAATTAGACTTGCACTATGTACAAGAATCAAATGTATGCAAATGTAGCCAGTTGGTGTATCTTCATGATTCAGATTTCTTCAAATCCTCCTCTTCTGGGTACTGATGTACAAAACTAAAAATAAATTAGTCAGATATAATTAGTATTTTTCTCAAAAATAGTTTCAGCACCACATGGCAATTCTCTTAAATGCAGGATCAAGCCCAACTTTGAATATGCTTATCAAGTGGTCAATTAGATGAAAATATATAAAATCACTGCTTTTAATTTCTGATTCTAATGACTGATGCATTTCTATTATGGTAATAGGGATACATAAATATATAGTTCCAAATCCAAGCTTACATCAGTATCCTTTTGCATATGAAATGCCTGATGTTTTAATTGAGCTTTGTTTAAGCTTGAAAGCTTGAATTAAAATAAAAAATACTATAAAACATACGAGTATAATTAGCAATTCCAACTTGAATCTCTATTGATAAGGTTTACCAAAAGCCCTAATTATTTGCCAAGATTTGCATAGAAGCGCATGATCAAAAAGACTCCTGAATTTAATGTTAGCACAAGCTAGAAATTCATATGTGTGGTGTGACATATACATGTACAGTAGTTACATTTAGCACCTGAACTCAATTTACCATTATTGCCTCGGATGAATGCATCGCCATATTTATTTTTCAACTGTCCATTTACGTATTCTTCAGTCTGTTCCAAAGCAATATTCATGTACCCATCGAGACATGCCAGAACACCTAAAGTATAAGTGAATTATAATCAGCGTTTTTCACAGTGATAAACAGCATGCTTTCTTTGATGGCTTCTGTAACTTCCCATCCATCGGTTCTTACAATATACTAGTTTATACCTCTGTAATCCACTCCAGAATTCAGTTTGACAACGACGGGACGTCCAATGATTTGTTTGAGAAATTCGCTAGGTGTTTGTCGTCGGCTCATGCTATAATTGAAATTTTGGGTAAATTTTAATAACTGCTTGAATGAAACGTAGATGTAATATAGCAGAAATATTATTTAAAACTCACGTAAATGCCTGAAAGTATGAAGCTTCAAGAAATCAGAGGAGAAGCTGAGAAGAGAAAAGCTAGCACGCTTCCCGCAAAAAATAAAACCTCATGCACTGACGAAGTGACGAAGCCGTTGCCACAGCCAGTATGCTGACTCCTCCCACTATTCCCCATCCATGTGCTCGCAGCGCCGCGTAGCTACATTGGATTATGGCACTGTGATTATGGTGAACGTCGTTCACATGAACAGCTACTCACTCCTATTTCACTCACCAAAGTAAACTGGTTCATCGTTCACTAGTTCCAACCGAATTTAAATGAACTAGCGTCAACTGTCGTTCACTCACTCACTTGAGTCAACTACTGTAGTTCTTTTTTTCGTTCACTCAATCATTCAATATCGTTTGGCGCGCTTCACTCGTTCTGGTCTTTTCCACATCAAAGGTGCCGACACGGAGTAGGCATATTGCGTATACTGTGGAGTAGGCAACCGGAGCCACGCCTTATTGACTAATGACGGCAACAAAGAGGCGGAGTCTTCCTGTGATTAATGGAAAAGCGAACGCCCACGGTACCATCCGGAGGTCCCTTTAAGGCCTCCGTAATACCATAGAAATGACGCACTGTTTATATGAAGTTGCAATATTTACGGAAGTCCTGTGACGTCATTGTACGCGCGTGACCGAAATTGGAACAAAACTTCAGAATCTCATTTTTATGTCTGAGAGCGTGCTTTTGAAGGCAACAATAATGGACTCAATGGTAAATATATATATACGTTTACATTGTTTTAAAGGAAAAATAAGTGAGCATGCAGTGTGTAATATACTTTATATACAAGTTCAATGGAAATTCTCAATCCTCCATGGCTACAACCTCGACCCGAATTTTTATGGTGCTGCATGTTCACGGCAAAGTTCATTATGTTGTTTAGGGATATGAAACACGTTCTGCTGATAATAATCTGACCTCAAATTAGCATCATGTATCAATACTGAATTTAATGTAGTGCATATAAGCGAAGTACAATTCGTATTAAACTATAGTGTGGGATATTGCTTTCAGATCTGTTCAATTTGAATGCTTGGTAGTGCAATATACATGTACAATATGTATGCACATACAAAAATTTAAAAAAAATAATAGTAATAATAATAATCTGAGGACAAAGGGCACTATATAAGGGCTTAAGCTAAGGTGCAGAGGTCAACCTATTGTAGGTCACTTGGAAAACTTGATGACTTTTGAAATTGGGGCACATGACTAATTTCCTGCTTTTGTCTTTCAGGAATATATATCTTTATGTTGAAATCACTAATTTTCTGAAAGTAATGGGATCATAATTCTTGAAAGCATTATCAGTTTAAATACGCTATAGACTTCAAGCAGTTGCCATATTCTTGCTGACGACCTGTAATTTAACAATGGATCCTAACATCGCAAAAACTATCGTGCTAGTAGTTCTGTTTGCAGTGACATTTTTATTTACGGTATTGCCTCTCAAAATCGCATCAATTGTTCAAAATACCTTGGATCCACAGCGGAGGCATTGTTACCGAAATGCCTTGAGTCTCTTTAACTGTTTCGGAGGAGGCGTTTTCTTGGGTGCTTGTTTGCTGGATTTGTTTCCCGAAGTGCGAGATGATCTCAATGAAAGTTTCGAAAAAATGAACATCAACACATCGTTTCCAGTAGCAGAATTTGTGATGGTATTTGGATTTTTTATGGCATTCCTCATGGAGCAGATAGTCTTTACTTGGCGAGAGAATGGAGATGCCCATCCAGAAAGTCAACCACTCCTGAGTAACCATTCTTGTAACCAGGACTCTGATAGATGTTCTTCTAACAGCAACTACGATTCACACACGTTTTTCCATGACTCACAGACACATCCAACCCTTCGCTCAATGGTTTTACTCTTGGCACTCTCCTTACATTCGCTGTTTGAAGGCTTAGCTATTGGTCTCCAGCCTGGATTGCCAGCATTGGCACAAATTTTGGCTGCAGTTGCCATTCACAAGTGCATTATTGCATTTAGTTTAGGGCTAAACATAGTACAAAGTAAGCTTGAAATTAAAGCTATTATCCTACTTGACCTGCTGTTCTCTATTACTACTCCCATTGGGATTGCAGTTGGGATCGTGATCATGGACTTCTCGCATTCTGTAGTGACAAGCTTGGTCAGTGGATTGCTTCAAGGGATCGCATGCGGAACTTTCTTGTTTGTGACATTTTTTGAAGTGTTGCCTCATGAAATGAATGGCAAAGGAGCAAGATTACCAAAGGTTCTAGTAACCATACTCGGCTTTGCTGCTATTTGTGGTGGATTATTGCTGGAACCAGGCGAAGATAAACCGCCATGTTATCGAGGTGTAGCACCATAGAACAAGAATGGTTTCTGAAAGAACTGTTCTAAAAGACTGAATTTACTGTCTTAGATTGCATCCAATAGCAATCTGTCCTAATCTTAAGAAATTGTTGGTTTCGTCAAGATGACAGCATTTGGAGTGATTGTGCCAATACTTTTAAAATCGATGCACTTTTCTTTGTTGTTATACTGACATAATTTAAATATCAATATCAGCAAAGCAATGAAAAGTGTTTTTAAGGTTTTTTCCCCCCAAGAAAATAACTGGCTTTCTATGTTATTGTTATATAGGCCTATACATGATGTGCGGCTAAATGCTGTCTAATGATAGTAAGAAGTTTGTTAGTCTTTGTTTTATGAATTATTAGTTCCTTGTGATAATTTTTATAAGCCTATCAATATTTTATCTGTTTTATATTAGTAATATCTTAGCTGCAGCATTCTCAAGGCGGGGACACACCTAGGAAACTTAAAAGTGATACTTGGTTTCCGAAATTGGAAAACGAGTTTCTGAAACTGGAAACTCCCAGTTCGGAAAATAAATTTGCATTCGTGCTTCGGAAAAAAAAGTTTCAATTTGTTTCCTTGTTGTGTTCCCACCTTCAAAGGTATTGCTTATGTAATACAGTGCATTACTATTTTTTCATTTATTCTTAAAAAAAACTTTTCATCATCTCAGCCTTCATTTCCAGAGTGCAACAAACAATGTTTATAAGTATACAGTACATCATATGCTGCTAAATGCTGTCTAAGGACAGTAAAGAGCTTGTTGATCTTTGTTTTATGAATTATTAGTTTCTTGTGATAGTTTTTATAAGCCTATCAATATTTTATCTGTTTTATTGTTTGTAATAGCTCAATTGCAGCATTTCAAGGGGGGAACACACCTAGGAAACTGAAACTTGGTTTCCGAAGTTGGAAAATAAGTTTCTGAAACTGGAAACTCAGTTTGGAAAATCAATTTCCAGTGCTGGAAATCAAGTTTCAATTTAAGTTTCCTTGGTGTGTTCACACTTTTAAGGTATTGCTTGTTTAATACAGCGCATTACTACTTTTCTTTAAATACTCTTAATCTCAGCCTTCATTTCCAGAGCACAATTACAAACATGTGATGTATTTAAATAAAGTTTAGGGAGTGCTTCTGGATGATGTAGGCAAGTTTCCAGTTGTTTAACATTATATTTTTATAAAACCTTTTGTAAAAAAATTGTTAAAGGAAGTTGTCTTTTCATATTTATGCTTTGCACCAATAGGAATTACAGTAAGTTAATTTGTGATGTGAATAACAACATCCAAGCACAAAAAGTAATCTTGATTTCACATGAGTTTTATGGATAAATAAAATTAAGTGTTATTTTGATAGTTTAAAGAAACAAAATCTTACACTTTCTCATTTCTCTTTTGTATCATTATCGCTTTCCCATCATTACTTTGATTGAGGATCCCAGTCATAAATAGTTGTCTGAATACTTTTTTTTCTGCACTATTAATTTCTTGAGGACATTGACTAGCATGAGTCTCATTGTAATGGATTTTGATATTATAAACTGTCCAAGGAAAGATCAAGTTGCATATCCTACTCGTATGGTACAGTTAAGCTAACTAGAGGAATTTGATACACAGAAAAGTTTTAAAAAGTCGTAGAAATAAAAATGTCATTTAAATTATTCATGTTTATTTTTAGGATTTGGTAGCTTAGAGACTTTAACAATTTCAACAGTACAATCAGAATCATCGAACCAGCAAGTGAGGTGAAGAAGGTCAAAAGCAAAATAGTAAAGTTGGTCTGTGCATTGATGCCTTCGATAAACAGATCGTGGATCTTCTTTTAATATATTTGTTATAGTTATAAAAGTTTCACTCTCATCGCAGAACTTGCTAAATTCGGATGCTGTTTCTTGGCCCCCAGCTGTGCAAAAACCTCGCACTGCACGAGATGTCCAGTGAACAGTAAGTTTCTTAACAGGAGGACAGTCTATCCAGCTGGGAATCGCTACATCCATTTTATGGATGTTGCTTCTTAGGTCAGTATCTTGAGATTGGGGTACTGTAGAAAGATCTGCATTTGGTATCCTAAAATTTACATCTTCATTAAGTTCACACAAAGATGGACTCTGGTTATTAGAATAGTGAAAAACGAGGTCATCATCTGCATTGTTGCTAGCTTGTTCATCCCCTTTAGTTGATTCTTGCAAGTTTCTTGCAACTTCCAGGTTGAAATTTGGTTGATCATAGGCTGGAATATAAGGTTTTATATCGATCACTGGAGTTCCGTCCACTGCATCAATCCCAGATAGGTGAAGAATGTTTCCTATGGAAATTCAGATTTTTTTGTGATAGTATAAAGCACATAGTTTGTAATATTCAAGACAACCTTATTATTTTGAGTTAATTAACACACCTTCTAGTTTGATTAGCCTTGCCAATGACAAACCAATGGGATTTGGACGATGGGGTGACCTCGTGCTAAAAACTCCAGTTCGTTTGCCATCAAGACGTGGAGGAGCAACCTTCCCTTTGCAGTAGGATTGCTTATCATTTTTGTGAAAAATGAACATCAGCCTACAATTTAGAAATTAAAAGTTTTACTTTAAAGCATAACTTATTAGGTAAATTCCGTGTAAAACTTTTCAAGTAATTAAATATAAACTAGCAGTGACCAGATGTGTGAAAAGTCTTGCAGGCCATCCAATGCATGAGCTGGATTTGTGTAGAACTCTTTATTCAGTACTATCGTTGCAGGTGTCAGTGTACATATGGATGGTTGACGTGGGGTGGCATTTTTTTGTTTGAATGCAGAATGGATGAAACCGATGGGTTTAATTTCCAAGCATTGGCCAATTCCTAATTTAAAACCAAATTTAATTAAAATTGGGATCTGCATGGGTCTGGTGACAGCTATATATTCATGTACTACATGCAACTGTCCCCACAAGAAAGCATAAATTTGCTTGAATTTAACAACTTGCCATCAACTTGTATTTGATCTTGCTTTTTAGGGCAATTCTGAGAAGTGAAAGTAACTTGACTAAGGCTATGTTTTTTCATTTGTTCTTCAATTTGCTTCATATAGCTCTTCTGAAGTTTTTGCAGGCCATCAATCTTCATTCTGTAAATTATAGTTACATGTATCTACATGACCACTTCTGTAACATTATGGTGCGCCGCATATTCAACATACCTTATGTTTTTTAATTCAGTGCGCGCGACAGTAATTTGCATTTTAGCATTAAGGAAGTCTTGAAATAACTCATTTTTTAAAATACCAGCGTTCCCCGCATAATTTTCCATGTTTAGTTAGCAGTTCTCCCAGCAGTTCAGCACAGTGCACGCTGCCATGAAAATGCTGCTCAGGGCGGATAGGCAGATAGCTTGAGCGCCGTAATCTGGAAGAACTGCAATGAAATGGGGGACGTGAAGAGTGAACACGACTTGCATTTTCTTTACAAAGTTTTTAATATTAATATTAATCACGTTAACAATTGTTCCACGGTCTATATTTAATTAACATTATGGAAGATAGAGAGAATGAAAATGTTACAGCAGTTGTTCAATTTAGAACTCAGGTAATTGTCGACATTTTTGTGCTTTTGGAAACAGATTGAGATTGTGCTCGTCGTGGGTGTGATTACAGGGCACCAAACAAGGGAGCATGCACGCGAAATACTGGGTGGATTTTGTTGGGGTAGTCGTGAGAAACGTTAAGAATGATGTTTTTTGCTCTTTCCGTTAGAAAATGATGAAAATTAACTTTGAAACGACTGTTAATAAGTAGTTTCCTTTGATATCATGCTCTTCGGGGTTGTCCATTAATTATGTCATGTTTGTGGATTTACTGTATATATAAATATATTGAAATGTGCCAAATTTGGCAGAAGCCATGCATAGGTGAGCTATCTTTTAGGACACGTACCGGTACAAATATATCTGGTAATATATTATGCCAGGATCTTCATCTGTATCCTGCGGGAGTTTAATGATGAAATTTTCTACCTTACCAATAGTGTGAAACGGAAAAAATGATAATTAAGTTGAAAACAAATTTGCAACTATAGTCATTATGCAGCCTGCATAACTGATTTAAAAAGTTGTCAATTAATTGTCACATATCAGTGGTATGTTCATTTTTTCAGTAATATATACATAAACTTATAGAATTAGTAGTCAATTTAAAATTTACAAATAGTCTTATTTTATATTTATGTTTGGAAAATGTTATATTGCTCTGTGCACATGATTATAAAAACTTCCGAAGTCAAGAAGAGATCTGAGATGAATATTTGAGGTGTATTATGTTTTTACGAAAAATGAGGATCTGCTGTGTAGAAAATGAATTGCAGTGACATGCTTAATGGATGGTCCCTTTTTTATTGGAAATTTCCACTTTGGCAAGTGATGTTATTGCCTTGATGTTCATATATCTCTTATCCTTATGTACACATTTTCCACCGGCCTGCACCTTTAAATAAGCGCTAGATAAAATACAATCTATCTTGTTATTTCTTTTATCAAGAAATGACGGGAGTGCTATTAAAGTCCAATTATGATAGCATAATTTTGTTCATGGTTGTGCAGAACTTTAAATTATGAAAATAAACTTTATGGCACGTGTTGCATTAACCTTTTTTTGACGACTTAATTATTTTAAAAAAAATAGTTTAAAAAAAGTTTTATGAAAGGTTCAAAATGTGAGTGATAGGGGGATATGAATATTTATTCTAAATAAATGGTGCCAGCTGTAGGCATATTGGTAGTGTTTATCTTTGCATCCAGGAGATTGAGTTAAGCCCAAGTTAACTATCCTGACGGGATTGCCTATAAGCATAGCTAAATGAGCTCAATAAACAATTTCAAAAATGTGGCACTTCTAATAATAAAAGAATAGCAAAATTGTGTGCTATTATTAAGCAAAATAAGTCATTGCATGTACAAAATACTTTGCTTCAGCTTGACCAGCTCAGAAATGCTTTTCTTGGAGTACCTTTGGAAGACAGGACCAATGCTGCTCTGGCTGTTCGCTCACTTTTAGATGAATTGTTGCACTTTTGCAAGAGTCCTCATTCGGCAGAGGAAACGTCTGAGGTCAGTCGAACAGCTTTCTGATAAGTTATTTACTAATATAGTCTTTATTTTTTTTTAAAAGTCCATACATGTAGTATTTGTGGAGTTGAGCCAATTATGTGAATCAATTTTGGTAGCATAGTTGAGTAATGAAATTTCATTATTACAGGATTCAGCTGACCAGATTTCCAATTTCAACATTCTGCTAAGTGATTCATCTAATGTTCTAGAAAATGCTCAACTGCCAAGTTTTCATCAGCAAACTTGTGACTTCGCTAACCAAGAAATATCATTACCAGAATCGAATGTTAATAACATTAGCAGAAATTGTGTGGAAACTCAGGATTATGATTTGTCGTTAGCATTAACTGCTAAATCCAGTGGAATGACTGAATGTAGCAATTTAGCATATCCTGAAAATAACAAACAAATAATTCCAACTCAAATTCTCGATACGCTTTGTGAAAATCAATCTGTTTCATTACCATGCCGCTCAAAGTGCCAGTCTGTGGAAATTGGTATTTCTCGACTAACCTTATCTGAGGTTTCACCAGTTAGCAACATAATTGTAGTCTCAAATGACAGTAAAGAGGAAAGACGTGAAGAAAATGCAAGTGCAATAACGGCATCATCACAGGATCCTTTTCTTAATCTATGTAAGTTTTGGTACATGTAGTATGTTGACCCAACATAGTGGTGATGATTTCTTAAATGTTCATGTTATGAAATTACCTCTAGCCTTATGATCATCGTTTAATGATTAAGCAGAATTAAAGTGAAATACATGTATATTCATCATAGTAATGTAAACGCCATATAATCTTTATAATTTCTTTAGATATTAATAGAAAACTATGTTTGGATTACACTGTTGTGTTTAATTTTGCAAGTATATAAAATATGGAATGCATTGGGTCCTTCAAATAGAGATGATATTTTTCGTTTTGGTTAACACCGATTGATTTTATTATTAATTACTTGTTTAATCAGGCGGAGCAGAAGAAAATAAGTTAATTGACTTGTACAAAAGAACTGGTTCAGATGACTTTTCTGAAGTTTGTGAACCTAAAGATGATGACGTTATGAATGGATTCGTTCCCAGTTTCACTTCGGAAGATGAATGTGTGACTGCAACGTCGACCCTCCCCATAGGCAGAGTTACTCGTTCCATGGCACGTATCAACTATCGGAAACAGAAAATTAAGCTTCAGTCCAACAAGAGCAGTATTAAGTCGAAACGAAAATTGGATGCAAAGTATTTAGAACTGTCAATGGATACTACATCTTTGAAACCCCAAGATGCTACAAGTGGTATTGCCGAAATTGAATCAAATTCTAAGCTAAAGGATATTTCGAATGTTCCTGAAAGTGGTCAAGATTTGCAAGAAGTAAACAAAACTGAGCATTCTTCAAAAAAGAGAAAAGTCTCAGATGGTCAGAAAAAGGATGTGAAACCTGAAAAGCTTGCTAAAATACAGATAAATGAAGATGCTGCCTCTGCCTGTTTGCTGTTACGCTCCAGTGACATGGTTTCATGTCGTCAGTGCCATTTAGAATTTAAGAATTATGTAACGTTTAACAAGCACACGTGCAAAAGTGATAAGCGGGTTTTCACATGTAAACACTGTGATTTGTACTTTAATCGGCCCCAGAAATTTCATAATCATTTAAACAACCACCTTCGCAACAATTGCAAGATTTGCAGTGCGCAGTTCACGAAACGAGAAGCTCTGAATAAACATAATAAATTAGAACATCATGGCTTAGTTGAGCCAGAGAAATACTATCATTGTCCACTTTGTGTACAGAAGTTTGTAAAGAAGCCTTCTTTATATGCTCACTTAAAGGAGCATGCGGATTTGAAAATCGTTTGTATGAAGTGTGGTGCAATGTGCGATGGAGAAGAGCAATACAACCAACATATGGCCAAGCATGCAGAGGAAGCAAATTTTCACTGTGATAAATGCAATGAGAATTTTGTCTGGAGACAGCAATATGAACAGCATATTGCTGGACATGATAAGTACAAGTGTGCGCTGTGTGAAACTAATTTTTGCACCAAAAAACAAATGGTAAAACACCGCCGAATGGTACATGGAATCAAAGTACGGGAAGAAAAGAAACACGAGTGTACCATATGTGATAAAAGATTCCAGAGACAAACTATGCTGAAAATGCACATTGCAATGCATAATGGAGAAACGCCATTGCAGTGTTCCATCTGTTCTAAAAACTACAGAACTTTCAAATCCCTGTCAAAGCACTTGAAAACTGCTGCACATTTAAAGGCAAGCGGGGAGTCCGATGCGAAGTCTTCAACGCTTGATAAATCCTTTTTGTGTGCTGAATGTGGAGCTAAGTTTTATCGAAAGCAAGGACTTGCACGTCACATGCAACAGCTTCATAGTGAAGACAGACCTTTCGAATGCAGTTTTTGTGACTACACATGCAAATGTAAAACTAATCTTAAAAGACACGTTGAACTGCACAAAAACGAAAGAAGATTTGTCTGTGAACTGTGTGGCTCTTCATTTCATGCCCATGGCACACTAAAGGAACACCATGCGTAATAAAGAGTTTATTTATATTTGATCATTAAATGATGTGATTCAATTATATCTACCTGTGATTACAAATGGATAAATATAGTGTGTAATACATAGTTTTAGCAATCTTACCATAAAAGTCCCTTTGTTATTTACATTCACAGTATTTGAGTGGAAATATATATATGTTCCATTGACAATTGCATAAACTACCCTGAAAAAAAATTGCGAAATAGTTTTGTGAGAAAAAATTACTCTGTCAAAAGTTATTTTTCTTGGAACTTGTATCTAGCAAATATTTAAAATTGGTACAACTAAAAACAGTATGAGCTTTCTGACATATGATCCTCCTTTTTATGTGAGAATTTCATTCGTTTATGCTAGTAACTTACCAGCAAATTATTCATGCTTTTTTCTCAACATCCCTGTACATTTTCAGTTGTGACATGTCTTCAAGTTATTCAAATGAGGAATGTATATTTTCACATAGGTTATGTAGATATAGGAATCACATCTAGCTTTTTTATTTGGTAGGCAAACTTTGACTCTTACTAAAATATGTCTCTTGATATTACAGATATGTACACTCAGAGGATAGACAGTTTGTTTGCCAAAAGTGTGGCAAGGGCTTCAAAGGTAGAAGCGGACTCAGGCGCCACATTCGTAGCCATAGTGACAACCGACCTTTTGTATGTTACTGCGGTCAGTCATACAAGAGGATGTCTCATTTAAAGAGGCACATGATGTCCATTCATAGCATATCATTCAAAAGCAAACGGGTGCAGCGCATTGGCTTAGATGACCAGGGATCATCTACGTACGACGATTCCAATCCTTCTACTCATTTTCAGTATGTGGAGCCTATGACTGATTTATTGCCAGTTGATACTGCATTACAGACTCAAACTATTACATTACCAGTTACAGCCACAAATGGGCTGCTCATTATTGATAATCCGTCACAAGGAACTCAAGAAATGGCACAGAGTATGACTCTAGAAGTGACCGACATGGTCACTCGCATGGAGATATCGCATAGCGAATCGCAGTTGATCGCTTCGGACATGAGTGCTGTTGATCAACTCGATGTTCAAAATTCCACTCATATTCCGCTCCTCCATTCGACCAGGGATCACATGTCCGATTCCTGCTTGCTTCCTTCCATGTTAGACACTGCAGAGCTAAACCAAAGTTTTGATCTTGGTAGTGTATCCATTCCAGTACCTCAGTGTGGCATTTCTGTGGCTCCTCCATTGCCTTCATTGAATCCACAAACAATCTATCATACAGTGCAAAGCTTGGATTCGACATTAGCTTTCCCTTTACAATCGAACATTACTGATTTAACGAATCCAGCCGTGCAAACATTGCCACCCGAGTTTTATACGCAAAGTCTTGCTCAATACATGTCTTGTAACCAATCGGAGTTAATCTAGTTAGCTGTATTGATATGAATGGTCACTTTTATTGACCTACGTATGTATACGTAGATTCCATCTCTTCTAAGATGTATCAAGTTTAGGATTCTTGTAGGACTTTCTTAAGAAAAGTCGAGGGCATTCAATTAGTATAAATACCGGTGCAATTTCCCCCGAGTTATAATTCCAGAAGTTAGATCTAAATATAGATCTAGTATAATTTCCAGGGTTTTGTATTTCTACAAAATGGGTAATCAAAGATAATACGACAGCTGAATCTTTCTTGTATTTGCTGAAATTTCAAAGTTATTTTTTACTCTTTGACAAATAATTAATTAGGTTGGGGTTGAGTAATTCTTGTGAAAGTTCAACATTTTAATAAGAAAAATTGATGATTTTGGTATCAAATCAGATTTTTATTAATGTTAGCATTACAATTTAGAACTAGTTTATCCTACAAAATTTTTACACAAATGAGCTAGACAGATGCTAGAAAAATTAAAAAATTGTAATTTAGGCATATAAAATGTTTTGGGTTACGAATATTGTTTTTAATCACCTATTGCATAAAATCCAGAACATCATAAGGACAACGCTCATTTCATAATGAGCATCAGCACATTATTTTTACATTATATACATGCACTTTATGACCTTTTAAGTTTAAAAAAATTAACCGATTACTGAATTTAAGATCACATGTTACGATATTTCACTCTCAAATGCAATTGAATTGTGATAGCAAATGCTTTTCAAATTTTATTTACCCATGTATTTAAAAAAAATATGAAATTGTCAATTTGATTTCTGTAAACTTCGGCCATTTTTCAAAAATGCCTGAATTAAAATTTCTGACATTTGGTAACAGTTTCATATGTTCCCGCCTTCAGATGCTACTGAGAATAGCGTAGTCATGCAATTTGCTTTAGATTCAAAATACATGAAATATGATCATTATATGCTTGTAATATAAAGTTGTCTATTTTTCAATAAAGTTCGAATAAAGGTAATTCGTAAAACAATTCTTTATCAGCAATTAATCCTTTTCAATAAATGGTTATCCGGGTGATAAACAAAAATCAAGTACGATTTCAATGAAATTATATGAATTGACTAGAGAGGATTCCGCTCCTCCAAGCTTTGCTCTCTTTGTTCTGTATTGCATTGTCCACTTTCTTATCTCAGTGCTTCAGAGCACCAGAGGTACAAAGGAAGTTTGGGAAAAACTTGCTGGAGTTTATGCGCTGCTTTGATCCAAGTTGTGCTCAGTTCACGTTTATTCCCATTTATGTACCCATACACCATTCTGGCTGGCCTAGATATTTCCAATTTCCTCACCCTTCCAAGATATTTCAGTTTGTTGGCCTCATCCCTAGCTCAGAAACTGGACCACCCCATATCGCCCTGAATGGCTTCATTAATGCAGTATACACTGTACCTATTTTGGCGCCCATGGCAGGCCAGAGCTAATATACCAAGTTTACGCTGAATAGTATCTAGACGCGCCAATAGTGGCTTAGGCATGCACATGATCGACATCAAATGCATAGGTCAGAGCTGGCACACCAACCGCCTTCCACAACCCTCTCACCACCTTGTACCATGAGTACGACTGAAAGGCCACGTTACTCTTCCTACAAGACCAGCCATCTTTTGCTCTTGATATCCAGTTTAGAAATCATGTCACTAGGCGGTTTAGATGATCCATTTATAGAAATACCCAGGTAGTCATATTTGCTGCACGACTTCCACTGGTTCGATCCTCACAAAGTGTCCAATGATATGTGCTCTCTATGTCATGGCTTGCGATAAGGACCTAGCTTTGATTTGTCCTGGATTGGATTGGATTACTTGTAGCCTAGTTGTCCTTTGAGACTGACTCCCCGTTTTTGGGCGCTAGCTACCAACTGAATGGGGACTCATTCCCCCCTCCTACTTCAGTACTTCAATACTACCGCAATACTTCTTCAATACCTCCTCAATTCAATTCTATACCCTGCAGTCAGCACACACAGTACCATGTGGCAGGGGGAGTCAATTCATCTCAGTTTAGCGCGGACTAGTGATCCGCAACACGATGGACCCCAGCATCGTCGATAAATTGGATTTTCCTCAGTTGAAGGCTATCCTTAGGTAATCCGTTCCAGGACCGTATTGCACGTGGAAAGAACGACCAATAGAACGCATCTGTACGAGCAC
>JAQGAO010001136.1:0-26381 GCA_034697705.1 Ommatoiulus sabulosus
CAGTGTACATGTTCATTATTTTAATGTAATTCACGCATTCTTTGTATAGTGACCACCTGTGTACAGTGACCAACAAAGCATTTTTTGTGGTGGTCACTCTTAACAGGTTTTACTGTAATTTATTTATGGAAGGCCCCTATTGCCTCCTTGAAAAACCTCACTTTGTTTCACCCGTTTTGTCATGTGGGAGCGACTCGTGGTTAGTAATCCCGCAAAGTACGAGTCTAAAATGAACTTCTGCCTGACTGTCACACTTAATCCCCCCACCTTATTAGCAACGAAGCGCGTTGCACGAACCCTCTTTAATTCTTGATTTTTGTACAAAAACTTGGGCTTAACGTGAACACGAGGCCTCTTTGGTCTCATGGCCAGGCCCTAGCTCCGGAGCCATTTGTAACATTGTTGAGACGGGGCAATTACCTTCCCATCAAAACCTCTTTGAAAGAAGCTCATTTTCCGCTTAAACGACTCCATTCTGAGTCCAACCCTGACGTGAAACATTGACAAATTGTGCCCCTTTGTAGTGGAGAGCCACCCGCCACATGTCCCGGTATGAAAGGGCGGTGACAAACTGACCTCTTAAAAAATTCATTCAAATTTAAATTGGCTGTTGGGCATTGGCTCACACGCGTTGATGTTTCAGCTCGATGGTGAATTTGCATTTCTATTAGCACCAAATGTTTATTGAACATTTTTTGGGAGCATTTGCTACCTTGCGTGAATGCGTGGGCCTGTCCGATTCAGGTTGCTGTCCAATAAATTATCAGAAATTGAACTAGTTCACATTAGGCGATTTGTTGAGAAAACGTTGACAACAATGTGGGCTTGCTGACTAATGACAAAGTCGTGAGAGAATGAAATTTAGAGTATATCCCACGCGCCAGACACCGAACTGTCTACACATATTTAAATTGAATAAATATTTAGTATTTTAGGTAAAGTTGTTTATTTATTCTAAATAATTCCTAACGTCTAGGTGGCTACTAATATTTTATACGTTGTCATGGTCAGAATGACAGCTACTGCTAGGTGTTTGAAAGGCAAAAAGGTTAGTGTCAGATGTGTGGTTTTAGGCTTAGACCTACATACATGTACAAATATTCAAATCAATTCTTTAACCTGCAGCCAGTATATACATGTAGTACCATGGGATGGGATAGGAAGACGGTCATGGCCGAAATAGATCAGGTCAATTTAAAGTTTTGTAGCAAAATTTTAATGGCGGTTGTGGCTTAATTATTATTGATACTGTTAATTCTTCAAATCGTCTATTTTTATATTAACATATTGTATAACATTAGTTATACAACTTTAGTATATATTTTTTAATTTCTACTGTATATGTGCACCCAAATGCGTTTAAACATGCATGCCCTTATCCTTAAAAATAAGTAAAGAAATTATTGTATAAGGTAAAACTGCAATTTTATTGAAACAACAGGAACAAAATAACAACATAACAAATTAGTGTTTTATGTACAAATATCGTTGGCAATGATTAAGACGATTTTAAGTTTTCCCCTATTGAACACATTTACAGTTAATGCAATTCATTTAATAAATCCACTGGCAAAAAGGAAAAAAACCGAAAACTACAAATTTAGAATTTTTTCTGGATATTTTCGCCATTTAATACATTTTAAAAATTTCCATAGTAAATTAATTATATCATATACTAGCCGATTCCATAAACAATCGTCTAAAAGAAACATACATGTACTCTAAAAGTTGTGCATTTACAAGTCTGTTTTGCTTGTATACAAATTTTTAAAAAAATCCATAAATTAATCTGAATGAACCATATTGCTTCCAACATCTCCGTTTAATAAAGTTGACATTCCTGACAAAGTTCTGCAATTCATCTCAAGGACATCCTTCTTGGCTTGTGTATATACAATAGTTAAACTAATTTCAAATAAATACAATAGCTAAGCTTGAATAACCTCCTTTACAGAAATCACGGTTGTTTTAATCGAGTAAATGTTATTAACGAAATTTTCTATCTATATAGAATCATTTTTAAGGTCAAGGAACAGCTTAACATTTAAGTTTGAAATTTTCTTAATTACATTCACTTATGGGCCAAAAAACCGCAATCTTCTTATTTCTCTTCCAATCTTTGAACCCTAGAAGTCGTTGGATCTGTACATGTAACAGAGTAGTCGTTCAATGGGAATGCTTCCTATCGTTTTCTTGAAGAATAATTCTTCAATGGTGGACGAGTTGATAGTTTGAATTGTTGACAACATTAAAAGTAGCTTTCCAAACCGAAATGGCTGCGTTGGATGAGCAGCTTGAATATATTTACAAAGTGTCAGTTGTGCTTGGTCTTGCAGCAAGCTCACTGTACTGACATCACTAAGAGCTCTTAGGTCAGCACCACCCGACGACGTAATTACTGAAAAAAAAAGAAAGTTCTTGTATTTTTTGTTTGACATTACTGTACATATCGATGTTTTAGTATACATGTACTTGATCTCGGCTAATTATTACAGTACGTGATTAAGTGATTTATTGTTGCTAAAAATAATTGTGGAAAACATGTTCGGTATTGGTCTAGGTCATGGTGTGCTCATTCAGACGGTTTTATACATTGGATTGGAATTGCAAATGTGGGTGTATGTCAAGAGAAATGATGTAGTGTAATGACGACATTCAATTTATATACCTGTTTTGAAAAGAACTATGGCCTTTAAGCAGGCATATTCTGTAGAGTCGACTCTCATTTGTCGAAAGTTTGCAACAATTTCTTGAAAATTTCTTATTTCTGCAATCACTGCTGCAACCTTGTCGGGCGCCGTACCGTCAGATGTTAGGCCTACACGGATTAAAATAAATTGTATTATATGGTTAATGGTCGAAGTAATCTATCGGAGATCATAAATCTAAATGAAATTAGTATAACTAACCGGCTGCTGCCAGTAGGGGGCCTCCTTCAATGAACATGCAGAATTGTGCCGCACTCAACACAAAAAGTTCCCGCCAACCTTCCTCTAGGAGTAATAACTAAAAAAAGTTTAATAAAACAAATGAGTTTAGTATTTAATGCAACGAAATATAAGCGCGTGAAAAATGCATGTGTACCACATTTGAATTCATTCAAAATTCGACTAACCTGATCTCTGCTGGTCAAATTCGTGAACGCTGGGACGTTTTTGGCCCACTTTACGTTTAGGAAAAGAAGGCGAGCCGCTGATTCACAAATGGTCTCCAATGGGATGAAGTAATTGGGAGTTACTTCATGAGGATACTGTAATAAGATATGATTTAAAATATTTTAAATATTGCCTATCTTTTTTTTTAAAAAAAATATATATATAGAAAAACGACGCAATAGTATTGTTTTTGCACCAACCTTAGGAATGGGCTGACAAATTGTCCGGCTGACTGCGGCAAAAGAAGATCTTCCCGGTGTAGTTGAAAGATCACTGGGTTCATTGGATCCGACACTGCCAAGAAATGGACTTGCAGGTGATCCTGAATTTGAAAGGCCCCTTACAGATTCGCCATTTGCCTCCTTTAGATATATCGCCACCTGACGACGAATGGTGGAATTTCGTGGTCCTCTTTCGTGTTGGACAGCTTTGGAAGTTGGAGGAGATACATGTAAATCAGTTTTGATACAAAAATGAAAATACCTCAAAAATACATATTTGCATGAACATTTGCTCGAATTGTCCGTATCGTTTGAACTCGCATGGTGTTTTCAAAGTTTCTGGAACTATCCTCGACTACTTTACAAATCTCTTACAGTATACAGGTAAACCTATATATACTGTACAATGTATTTTTTATTTTATCAATTACATTTAGTCTCTGGTATCCAGGCGGTATTTAAATGATTAGGTAATGCGAATTCCAAAAGTAATTGGCTGTTCTGAACAGAGTTACAGGAAGTTTTGTTAAATAGTTGCAACGCAATTAAATAACTGATTGCATGTTGGTGATTGACGCGGTATATCGGTTTAAATTTGCTGAATTTGCTCAGAGTGCTACATCAACATACTGTAAGGGTCAGAGCAGAGTGAAGCTTATTCCATTAACTTAAAAACCAGTGTCGCCTAGTGGTGAGAGTCTGCAATACCACTAAGCGACACTGGTTCAAAATAAGTTAGCAAACTACATGGATAAGTTTTACTCTGCTCTCGCCCTATGTCACTGCCCTTGAACTCTGTCATGAAAAGATTTCAAATTATTTTTGTTAGTGCGGAAGTTTAATGATTTTCATCTCACCGGTGGAATTTATGGTGGCCCATTTTCCCACCGTTGAAGTCTGTTACATTAAGCGGGCAACATTACATCGAGGATTGATAAGAATTGGACATGGTATGACATATTTTAAACAATGAAATAATACGCCGTTACACGGTCGTTAATAGATACTGTAATAACTAATGTATAAAGTATTATGCGTGGGCTTTAATATTCACATTTCTTTTGCATGCAAGAGAATTATCAGCCAACACCCATATCGCATTTATTCCCACAGTTACACATTTTCTGGTCATGTCACGCGTACATTGTTCAGTTTTACAATAAGTGTATTAATTTTGAGACAATTTTCTTAAAATGTTTAGAAAAGTTGATTTTGAGTAAACAATACATGTATGGAAACTAAGTATACATGTACATGAATGTGAAATGGCGATTTTAGACTACAATTTATGAAGATATATTCTGTGGAATTCGAAGAAAACAAATTCCTTGCTCGTTGCTCCGATATTTCCCATTAATTACGTGCTACATTTTGAATATTGTTTTTGACATACTACTTTCAAAATTCTATTCCGCCATTATAAACAGGTTAAAGCATAATCGAATTAAAATGCCCATCACAGCGTCCTTGATCTTACCATCTTTATTCATCCCTGCCTCCATGCATTTTTTCAGTCTGCAAGCTCGACACTGATTTCGATGTGTTTTGTCCACCGGGCATTCTCCCTGGACCCTCGCTTTACATATGTATTGTCGGTTTCTTCGAATAGAGCGCTATTAATAGAAACAAAGTTTGTAGTTTTCAATGGATAGTTGCATTATATTCAATAGAATCAATATGCACGAACAATCAACTTGCAAAACATTTATTTTTAGGTTTTCTGCAGTTCAACGCGGTTGGTGTGCGGTGATTTTTGGACATAATATTCATTTGGGCGAGTTTCATTTAACTGTTCGCGAATTAGTTGTGCCACATGTGAACAGTTGCAACATTTTGAAGAAGTCATCCAATGCTGCGCTTTAACATCAAATTGCCGCAGTTATCAATTTTCGTTAATGTTTCCGTCAGCGAATCTGAACTTTTTTGGAATTTGGTAAGTCAACCCTATTCGGTAATCTTTTAGATATTACATCTCTGGTATCATTTCCGAGAACTACTAAATATTGTATGCTGAAACCTTCTGCAGCAGAATTAACATATTGTTCAAAACTGGCATGAAAGAGACATTTGCCTGCTGTCCCCTCGTTACGAGGAGAACCCAAAGTTAAGGCGAGGTTTGAACTTGTTCAAGTTGAATATGCTAGCATTTGATTGTTCAAAGTCGAGCAGTCGACCCAAAATGGTGGTTTCTAAAACGACATTTTGCTTACCTTAAAGAACCCTGCACACCTGGAAATGAAAAGAAAACAAGGGGATGAATACGACGAAATATGAAACCGCTGCCATACATTCATTAAAAAAAAAAGATATACAGTGATGGGCATGATCAGATGTGTATATTGTATATATAGTAAGGGGAAAATGAGGAGGGAGGGGTGAGACGGGAGCCTGGGTTAGTTGAGGGGGAGGGCAAATGGCGAACCCGAATTTGCATGCACGTGGTGCTTCAATACTCGACAAAAAGATCCATCACTATAGGGATGGCTTCAATAGGCTAACACAATGCCACAGCGTTCAGGGTGTAACTCCTGGGTTTATTGAGGGACCCCCAAAAAGCAGGCCAGTTTTTGACGTATTGATCTGTGTCCCAATGGCAAGAACGATGAACTTTTTTCCCCATTTTCCACCCACCATTTGCCTTATTTGTTCGCAGTTTTCCGCCATTTGAATTACCTGATAATACGTCGTCTATACTCGATTATAATTGAGATTTACGGATAAACCAATAGCTGTACCTATCGTGATTGTGCGTGTTCATAAAGCGGATTTGGGCTTTGGTCTTCAAATGTACCCTATACATGTATATGCTCAACGTGCGAAAAGTGGTTTTGGTATTGAACAACTTTGGGAATTAAAATATCGACAGATAATTTTGTGTCAATCTTTATTAAAGGATTTGCGGTTATTAGATAATGTCATTTTATTGTCGGGAAAACGATTTTTTTATCATTATGCTTTCATTTTGAAGAAATTGATTATGAAAAAATGATTTTGGCATTGGAAACCTTCAAATTTGTGAAACGACATTGTGTGACTGGGTGATTTTGAAGATTTGTTCGTAATAGTTTTACATTACATTGTTAATGAATATTTTGAAAAAAATTCTATGGGTATTTTTTTTTCTGTATATTTAATTGGGAAATGATAACAGATTAAGACATAATTTAATGATTGGACTGGGGAATACAGTAGGTCAATAAATGCATGAGTAATTTTTTATATTTATCACTGATGATTTTTATTTTATAGATAAGTAGTCGATATATGTAGCTATGGGTGACAAACAAAATAAAAGAGTTGGTAATGTAAATCAGAAATTCACTTTGACATAACTTTAATAACATCTATAGACAATTAAAATGTCGTATTGTATACTACTTTACGTGCACTGAGCTATCATGCTAAATTAGTCCATAAATTAATACTTATTTACAGATGTTATTTTGACGACGTGTTCGATTGTATCTATTATTTTTAAACATTAGCTACCGAACCTCGAACACAAGTATGAGGACTTTTAAAATGTTATATTTTCGTAACTAGCATATAAATTATAAATCATAAGTTATTCGATCGGTTTTACGTCAATTTAAAAATGCTTCTAGATTACACAAATGAAGATAAGTTGTAACCCTCCCATTACACATGTATGTAATTTTCTTGTAAGAACGAAATAAAAGAAGCTTCCTGAAATTGTTACGAAAAATATTTCAATATTAGCACCGTGACACACTGTGCCAATTGACCAAAATTTACTTTATTGTACAGTAGGCTATATTGTATAATAACGATATAAGATGGACTTGATTAATAGAGGTAAATATAGTATTATTTTGTTAAACATGATTACATGTATTCAGATACTTAATTATTAGGAAAACTCTTTCATGTTAAAATGATGATTTAACAATCGCATATGATGCGATATGATATATCATCTTTTTAACATGAAATATTTTTCCTAATACTCAGTTTTCTGAAAACATGCATTAATGCTTAACAAAATAATACAGTATTTACCTATATTAATCAAGTCCATCTCATAGCATTATTACCGATAGAATATACTGCATAATAAAATAAATTTTGATCAATTTAAAATGAAAATGTAAATAAGCCTTAATAAAAATAATTAATATGCATGCTCAGTGGGTCACGGTGCTAATATTGGATTATTATTTTTCTAAAATTTTTCAGAAAGCTTCATTATCGCATATGATGCGATTTTGCGCATTTTACGATACGCTTGACTGTCTTCATGTTTTTAAAAATAAGAAATACAGATAATTGACTTACCCATCACAAGCAAAAATGCCGTAATGCTTTCCCGACGAATGGTCTTGACAAACTTTGCATGGTATATCCAACAAAATGCGACCTGTTCAGAAATTCATTCAATAAGGTTGTAGTTCTATTTATGTAGTAAATTCAGAACATACATGTACCCGAGAAACAAGGTGGTTTGAGAAATACATGTTATTATTTATAAATAAAAATAAAGACAAAATTCTTATATAATGCTGTAGTTGTTCGCAGTGAACACATGCACATTATATGCTCCATATGTAGATTTCTGTTAAAAAAAGGTTAAATTGATATGCTGTATTTATACAATTACTTGTACAAGCAACATCTTTAGTGTTAATACATACATGCAGAAGACATGTGAAGTATAATAATAAAACTAATGAATGAAATACTTATTCCAAAATTGGAGATCATTATTCTTTATTTAAATTTCATGAAGTCCTTATATTTGCACTCGAGACATTTTACATGGAGAAAAAGTATAATACTTTTGAGAAGGTTGCTTTACAAATTAACTTTAACCTCACGAGTGCTTTCATCAACAACTTTCGATCCTTGTGCGATAGCATCACCATGTTAATGTGAAAAATATATGGAACTAGCTTGTTGCATACAGTATGTTGAACTGGAATAAAAATGCCCGAAAGTCATGCTTTCACTGCTTGAATTTCGGACATGAATTTACGCGTGTAGTAAATTCAACACTATTTTTACTCAGTTCAATTTTAGTAACTGTTATACATATCATATATCAGTAAAAGGCCTGTTAATAAATAAAAACATGTCCATTACGCCGAATTATTTTCTATGAACAATTTTAGTGTATTTTAAAAAAAAAATTCAACGTGGTTTCTAACTTAAAATGTGCCTATTTCAGTCTTGGAGTAGTTAAGGAGCGCTACATATACAGTATATAATTGCATATGATCGCGAGATATTATGACGTCTTGTATAACTTACTGGAAGTTCCAGGGATCTTATTGTTCATTGCTGCAGCGTTGTCCCAGCTAAAGGTTCGAGATCGGGCTTCAGAATATTTGATTTGGTAATACAGTCCACTTTAGGTTGAAGATGGCTTCACGGCTAACACACTACCACTAATTGCTACTGACCACTGCAGACGTGATTTCGGTGCAAATATGAAATCCTGTTTGCCAGCTGAAGTTGTCAACACTTTATGATATATCGGGGATGGATGGGCAGCCATAAGTTTGGATGAACAAGGTACTGCCCACCGGTCCCTCTCCTGGATCACAATTGGGGCTTGGCTTTGAAAGGGTCTCTGTTCGTGATTGGACGCCGCTGAAAAAAGTGGTCCCAAGTGCCGAGGGCTTCGTACATAATACGTTGGCCATTGGCGCTTTCCTCGGTTGCTCACTACTCTACCTCTTTTGTCCGTCACAAAAGATGGCTGATCCAGCAGAAAGTGCTTCCATCAGCCCGTAATTAACTGGCACTGACTTGCTTTTGTGACTTCAATGAGAAAGGGGGCCTCGATGAAGTGTTGGCCAGAGGACCAGCTTTGCTTCGCATTCAAATTGGGCATCAACTAGCGTGTAATTATGATTATAGTTTCGGAGCAGTTGGGCCTCCGAGTCCGTAAACTGCCCAAAATTGCATCTGCACCTCTGGCCAAGGTGGGGAAAATGCATAATACTCTATAGGAGGGAATACTGACACGCTTCTCGGAGTCATATTGGATGCATTGTCTGAAACGCGCATCAAATCTGGGGCAGTCATTTCAATTTCGTTGTATGGTTGATCTCAATGGAGGTTCTGTCTATTTCTTGATCATTATTTATTGTCCAAACATATCTTCTGGAATTCACCACTCTATGATTCTACTCATTCCAGCCCGATGATTGTATACAATAGTTGAAATCACATATTTAAGATAGTTTTCAATGTCATTTTGCATTTAAATTCTATCTTCAAGAAAGCATGTTGGTTATGATTTGACATCTAACCTTAGTTAATTAAACCTCCTGTTTGGTTTGGATGTTTGCTTGGTATTTAGAAAAATTTGCTTAAGAACGTTCTAAAAGCTTTCGAAATTATGATGCGCATTTGAAATTTGGAATAAATCGAGGACTCTTTTCTTATTTTTTTTATTTTTATACAATCATGGTATTCCGCTAATTTTAAAATGTATTAATAAAATGTGGAATATTTAGGACGGTGCGTGTTCTCCAACCGATTTTCCTCGTGAAAGCATTCTGGATAATTGTTCAAATCATTTGGAACCCCTATTCTTGAGTTACAGTATATCACACATCCAATGTAGCATTTCTTGAAACGATATTTTCAATTTAGTTCAAATTTTTTATTCATTCCATGATGTTTCGTTAAACAATTTATATATTTTTTCTAATAATTTACAATATCAGATACTAAATGGTAATTCAGTGTGTTGATGCTGATTCAGTTATAGATTATTTAATTCTGTATCGTATAGTTTGCACCATATATATACTTTTTCTTTGACTAAAATTTCTTGAGATGACGCCATCATCGAATTTAATGCTTGGATTTGCTTCTGATTCCTCGCGTTGTGACATATCAATTTGCTTGTGTTTATTCTCAACAAAGGATTCAACGTTTGACGGCTGTAGGCTTTAATTCTCGCGTTTGATGGCCAAAACGCTTCATTATTGCCTCACCCTATGGGTGCATCCCGTGCAAAGGAAGGAAATGCATCAGGGAAATAAAGGGGCACAGAAACGCTTCATTAGCTAACCATTCCTCTGAAAACTTCCATTAGGACAAAAGTTACAAAGGCTGCGACTTCCCATCTCCTATTTTCTGCTTTTCTCGAGTGTATTTTGACAAATTCTTTTAGAGGTCACTTGGCGAGCTTAGATCTTTATATGCTTGGATAGACATTTCCCTTCCTTTAAAGCAAAATACAGTATCTTTGGAAAATATTTCGACAAAGTTAACATGTATTTAGAAGTACGTGCTCTTTGCTGAGCCTTTGTCAAACTTGATTTTAGCGAGCTCAGCAAATAACTGGATGGACGATATGGGATGATAAAAGACGGTGGGGGAATGAAGTATATGTTGCATTTACTGGCTTGTGATCTTTAGAAAAAACTTCACATGTAGTTTATTATTTTAAACACCATTTCAAATAATATGACATATTTCCTATTTTTTTTTGCATCGCTTTTTATTTGGCTATGCGATGAAAATATTCTGCAATATCAAGTTCTATATACACTGAATCAAAATTAGGAATTTGAATAAACTTATGGAATGGATAACATTTAAAGAAAATCATCAGAAACATAAAAGTTAAAAAATTCTCCATCGTTAATTACTGTACGCGTCCCACCTCCGGACATGATCTTGCTTCATAATTGAAATTTAAGGCAATTTGTTCGTCCTATATAAAATCCTCGAGCACATCTTAATAGATAATGAATGCACTTAAACTTGAAATAATATTGTTAACGAGGTTTTTGAAGCATTTCCATGCTTATTTGATTTATTCTGACATTATTCATTAATAATGTCAGTCGCCAAAGCAAACCATTTAATAAATGCGTTAGCGTTTTGGAAAATGGTGTAAGTAATATTCGAAATTTGGCCATTGCAAATAGCGGTCGAACATTTTAATTCATGATGAAACCAATTTATGGCGCAAAAATATCCTGTTCTGAAATTACCAAAATTACCCTATACCTGCATAGTACTATCATTTAGAGAAAATTGAATTTCCTGAATAGTATAGTCTTCACACACCTGGCTCGCCAGTAATCTGTGTTTTTCTGAACTGAGTTTTGCAGTTGAGCATCACATTTTTGTAAACAGTCCTATCAGAGTAAAAGCTTAAGGGTCACGGTTTGAAATTTAACCCCATTTGTTCGTCCTATTCCCCGCGCACATCTGGGGGTCCTCCTCTGCCAGGAATTTTTCGTATTTAATTTACTCTATTTCAATCTTTGCATACCATTTCATGCTTGGTCCTTATAAAAGTAGGAGGGAAAAGGTACTAAAAGCACAGAATGCTCGGATCCAGTTCTTTTATAACCTGTAACCCAGTAGGCCTGTTTTTCGGGAAGAGCGGTCCAATATTCACCTGTGCGCGGAAAAGGATGGCCCCTTGGATTTTTTTTTGTAAGTTTTTCGTCTTCAAAACTGTTGTTTGTTTCTGAATATCCACCTTAGACCACAATGGCGGTTGGCCGTAGCAAAGAAAAACTTTGGCTAGAAGCATCTTTGGAAATCATCTTTCCGTTGACCGGGAAGTAAAAGCATTTCGAAAAGAGCCCCCTACCTGCAACGCGCAGATATAGAAAACCTGCCATTGTTTGGATTGCTCTTTTACCAACTTCGTGACTAAAGAGCCATTTGAATACCGTGGTTTTAATGTAAAGGACGATGAAAGGACGGGGCTTCGTGGGAAGATTTTTCCGAGTGATTACCAAAAAAAAGTACACGTGTCGTCCGAGCACGTGCACGACGTTTGTTCAAAAACTTGAGGGCTATCTGCAGTTGCAGTGGCAGCAGCGTGCTGACTGGTCCAGCGAAATTGGTTATTGGTCAGTTCAACCTTCAGTCTTGGGCAGCCACGCCAACTGGGAAGATTCTAGACTTGCTTAACGTATGCAGTATATCCAACATCGCACTTAGTTTAGAGCAAATTTTCAACATAAACATTAAGTGATCATCCATAGAGGATGTCCTGTATTTTACCAAGTTTTTAGACCCCCCTCCCCCCACATGTCCCGTCCAATTTTGAAAACAATTTGTTGATTACATATGAAATTTTTAATATGTTCTTTATAATTTTTACATCGAAAATATTATTAGTGAACCAGAGACCTACAGAAAGCTGAAAAAATCAACAAATTTGCCTATAAATTGACTAGTAAGAAAATAAAAACCAATGCAATCAATTTATAATCTTAAACTGATGACAGTTTAAGCACATGTACATCCGGACGTCCACTTTCCTTGAACTCCTCCTTGAATTCCCCCCCCCCCCCTCCCCGTCCGACTGTGTCCAATACTCCTCCGCCCCCCATGGAAAGGGTTAGCGAGATGAAGAAAGACATGCTATAGTTTCTGAACACTTGAAATGCACATTAATAAGTTCTAAAGCAAATATGGCTAAACTGATATTCGTATTGACTACGTTAGTTTGTTCTTCTTTAGCTGAGCTGAAAACTGAATTTCTCTACTTATGTTTCCATTTTATAGTGCATACTTTAACCATATCTTTTCTATTCTGTTCTAGAATGCAGATGCACATCTACAATTCAATTCGATCAAGTAAATTTGCTAATGCTTCTATGTAAATTTCCTGCATGTAAGCATTAGTCATTTTAATTCAAAAGTATAACCTTTAAATTACAAATAACCTCTTATAAGAAAATATTTATTAATTCGGGTAAAGCATGGCATCCATAACCGTATGCCAAGAAAACGGTATATGTTATGCATATTAGAAAGTGGGAAAACTGTTCTTATCACGTCCTAACCACGGACACCTCCTATTCTTGGGCGCATTTTCTGGATTTATACGAAGGGGAGATGGAATTGTGTTCCGGAGCTTCTTATCAGATCAGACCGGGAATATGGGAGTAAAGCCCCTGCTGAAAATCAAAAGGACCTATATGCCCTTTTCGCTAGCTGCGCTTGTGTCCAAACCGTTGCGGCTGAAAGAAAATCTGCGTGGTGCAACCCAACACCGTCTGATTATAAAAAGGACGCAAAAAAGGCCCGCAGTTTGTGCAGTAGTCGGCGTTGGGTTAACAGATGTTAAAAGATAAGCATCCGCAGTGTGATGGACAACTTAACTGGTTTGTCAAGAGTTCTGTCGTTTCGCCTGAAGCGAGTGCAGGTAAATCACGGCCGAATCAGTATAGGTAGATCATCAAAGACCAATCATCCGAAAACGAAGTTGGCCTCACCCTTATCCTGAGGTCCTCTTTCCCCTACGAGCATCTCTTCATCGTAATGGAAGGGTGACAGTAACACTTGTAGATTTTCTTGATTTCACACCTTTTTTATTCCACTGAGCAATCGGATTTCACAATGAGCGAACCAAAACCTTGTTGGGTTACATGTAGTTCTCAATTGAATTAGCATTTGATAAAAATCGAAAACGACATTGTCATTCTCGTTTTCAGCAACATTTATAGGTATAACTAGATATTTCTAACAGTCTCTTCCAAAATTCGAAGAAAAAAAATTTCTGTTAATCTTAGCGTACTCCTGTACTAATACCACTAGCACTAGTATCGCAATTTATTCGCACTGGTTTCGAAATTTATTCGCAAATTGGCAGAAAAAAGGATATAGGAGATACCACAACGGTGTTCAATGTGGTTTAGAATCGATTTTGCACTTTTCATTTACACAAAAAGGTGATATGTCTATGATAGATCAGGTTGGAAAGAAGTAGGCTACTAGACCACAATATAGATTAAAATAAAACTCGTTACCAGCCATGTCAGTACGTTCAAATGGTTTTCCACCAAAAATGTTTTCTGAAGAGATTTCGTGATGGTGGCATTGGTTTCGAGACGGTCAGTTCGTTATCGACCTATGTTTACATTTAGGTACGCGTTGTTAAAGCACTTTTTGAAATTTTATTAAGGTCGTGAGGGGTTTATTTTTTCGTCTGTGAGATTGGGATAGAGTGCAGGAGGCACAGGAGCGACTTCTGCACCCAACAATGCGGACGACTTATGCGGGGAATTGAAAAGTCGTTTCCAACACCATGCCTTCAATTTTGCCTTTCAGAAATGACGGAATGAAAGGCAGGTGCTCTATGGAGTGTGTAGTGTGAACAACATTTGACTATTAGAGTCAGGGTTTTGAAAACGTCAAGTCTAGCGTTAAAGCCTGGGTCCTATTAGGTCGTCCTACCCAACTGGCCACGGTTTGCGAGAGTTAACTCTACTTTCATGCTAGAATTGCATTGAAAAGTAATGGGCCTAAGTCGTCCTTTCAAACGTTGTTATTCCCCTTTTCATCCTTTCTGTCCCCGACTTTTTTCTTCTAACAGTTGCCCTTCTGACTTGGTAGCGCGGTATCTTTCTCGCAAATGAAGAGATTTTTGGCGCTCCCCTGCCTGCTTGGACCGTCATTTTACCACACCCGCGTGGAATTTAATCAACCGCGATTTGATTTAAATGATACCGCAAGAACACGAAAAAAGATGAAGGTGAAATAGAAGCTCACCAAAACTTTCTTTTGCATTTTGCATCGGTGAATGCCTCTTCAACTTCAGTTTGGAAGCATGATGGAAAATGTGACGCTGCTTATGGACAAGCGTATACACCCCTTGCGGCCTAGATGATGGTTAATCGAGCTTAAATCGATTAATGGTTAGTGTGGTGAAAGATACTGGGTTGAACGTTTGTTAACAAACACAACTTGTATTTCTTTCTACAGAAGATCCTATATTTTTTTTATTAGAAAAACGAAGTGGACTCTTGGTGTTATTCGGGTAGGTTTGTTAGTGAACATGTCTCCTGATTAATATATATTGTAAATTTGACAAACTTATTAATACAAGCGGGCCGATGTATTTATAATGCCACGAAGCTAAATTGAATTAAGTATTTTTTAAAATGTGTTAATGTTTTTAGAAAAGTTTAATGAAACAAGTAGAATGAAACACAACTTCAGTATATGCATTTATTAAATTCTTTCATCAGAAGATTCTACATTTTTTCTATTATAAAAACGAAGTGGACTTCTGGTGTTATTCGGGTGTTTGTTAGTGAATGTCTCCTGATTAATATCATTGTAAATTTGAAAAAGTTATTAACACAAACGGGCCGATGTATTTATAATGCCACGAAGATTAATTGAATTAAGAATTTTTTTAAATGTATATGTTAATGTTTTCAGAAAAGTTTAATGAAACAAGTAGAATGAAATTGAACAGTAGAAATCCCCAAAACTGCAATGAAGAACTGATGAATAACATTTTTTTGGTTCGAGTTTATCTAGAAGTTCGCTATAGGACTATATTTTTCAAAATTGCATTGATGTCTCTCATGAAAGCGAGCATTACAGGCTATCGAAGCCCGCCAACTTTGCAACATTCTTCCTAGTTTTTTTTTATTTAAATTGGGTGTAAGCTTAGAGCAAGTAATATACAGTGTGACTATTCGCATAGTCTGAGCCTAGTGTTCAGCATTTATCTCTATGGTTGCACTTTCTGAATAGTACGGATAGGATATTAATGACGCTCGACTGGGTCCTTTCAACTTTAGCAACGGTCTCCTCCTGAAATTTGTAGCCTTATCGCCGGATGTTACTCGAATAGACACAACCAGTCCTTTGTAGGGCAGATTTGCGACCTCCCCATCTACAGTATATTGTCGTTGTATGCCATGTCCAGGGTATTAGAAGTGCTTGTCCAGTACGCCGCATTCAATATTCACTGCAACCCCATTTAGCATTTAATTGAATTTTTTTTTTTAAAAAAATAAAGAGATACTTGAAAAACACCACTTTTTTCAACCAATGCTAGCTAGCTATATGATCGGCTGAATACAAATTTTCACTAACACGCCTATGCACGTGTTAGCAGCTGACATTTTTATGGTTTCCCAATTTGATGGAAATGCAAATAATGCTAATCTGCTATGCAAATCCACGCAAATTAAGATGTCTATTCTAAACATGCTTTTATGTTTGGGGACCACTAATGAAATCTTTGAGCTAATCAGTTAATGGAGTTGTCCACCATTTTCTCATTAAACTCTGTATTTATGAAACAAAGTTGCAGGCACTTGATGAGGACATGCTACACCCCAGTCTCACTTTACATCTTTTAAACTGACAAGTAGTTTTCATGATCGCAAAAAGTACGCTCAAAATATTGCAATATACATGCCCTAAATTTTGACACAATTTTAATCACGTCTATCAAATACAAATTTTATAAAAATGTTACGCCAGTATTATTTTTTTTCAGTTATCTAAATTTTTTCACACGCATGCTTATCATGTACTTTATTTAAATAATTTTAATTTTGCGAATTTAATAGGACAATAATATCATGCGCGACGTGTCAGGAACCTGCAAACTTGCATTTAAAGTTGCCTTTTCAATGTTTTAAACATAACATGCATTTAATATTTAAAACTTCAAAAATATTGAATAAAAGAGAAAAAAAACAGACATAACCATGCCATTATAATATAGTGTTGTGCTTCAACGATCTTATTTAAGTGCACGAGGCATGAATACAATAGTCAGTTTTTGTGACACAGCGAGTTGATCGACTGATTAATTATCAGAAGTTGGACGAAGCTTCCAAAATAATTTGTAGGAAACTTTTGAAAATCCAAGGAAATTGCCATTCAGAAGTAGTTTTGCGCTCGGTTCTCTTTGATGTCATCACTTTTCGATGAACAGTATGCGTGGCGCAATATTTATTCTCACCAACTTTCGAGTTCTTTATCGTAAAATTGAATGCTGACGCCTTTATGTAAAGCAAAGTGTTCTCGAGACTGGCGACAAGTTTAAAAAGTCGTTTGAATTCGCATTTTCTTGGTGAGAAGGAAAACGTTTGAATTTTAAGTCGAGCCCGAGACGCGCAACAACCTACAATAATAGGATTTCAAAGTGTTGAGTGGGCAGAGTGGACAAAAAATGTCGGATGTCCCCATCATCGGCACATACTCTACCGTACATACAGTATAAACTGGCGAGAGTCATTACTTATGACGACGGAATCGTCTTATCAAGTTTGGTGCCATGAATAGCATTTGACAAAATTTGAATGCTCGGTCCCGAGTGGAGGTGCTTCTTGTCGAATTATGCAAAATCGAGCACCTCTTCAAGCTATAGTTCAAGGGGATAGTTTAAATCTCGGTGTATTTGGAAGCTGTTACTCGAGCCTATTCCTTCAACTATATCCTTATCTTTTTTTATTCATCTCGGACCCTTCTTCAGCCATGGAAGAATCCCATAGTCCATCGACAAGAGGTTGACAGTCGAAGGATCAAAAAGTTCTTTAGGTGTCTCGCGGACTTTCAATAGATGACAATACAAAATGCCATACAATTCAATGCTCGCATTGAACTTATATACTCGAAGCTAGTTCATATTGAGCACTAAGGCTGGAGTAGAGGTCAAGGGATGAGGAGGGAATATTGCTTTGACTATTTTTATGGAAAGCTTGAAAGGGACGTAGCTGAAATTCTAGTTTTCAAGGTGGATGATCCGGTGCCACAAACAACGCAGCTGTTTAAAAATTTCTATCTCAAAACACGTGTATGGTATTTTTTATGTCATATGCATGCTGTTTATCTATTATCTATAAAATACACTTATGCTGCAATAGAATATAAATCAATTCTGATATTTGCTTGCCATAATAGTTATATTGTAGAAATAACGATATTTTCCATTCATCAGTTCTATAAAGGCCATTCTTGAAATGTATTTTTCGAATTTACAAAGTAGCAAATGTGATGAATTACAATTTCCGTATTGTATCATATTTTGAATAACCTTGACAAATATGGCGTATGCACATTGTACATACTGCACATGTTATTGCTTGTTTTTGACATGCTTTTGATATGTTTTTTGACATACCGGTACCAGTTTATATTAACTTCTCAATAATGCAAGACAGTGAGCCATGTCCAATTATATGGTTTTCTTAAAATATGCCAAGTAAAACTTCACAGTTGATCAATTTCCCTAGGAAGTTTTTTTTAAAAAAAAACTTGGTAGGAAGGTAACTAATGGCCGATCTTCCTGGAAATAAGTGTGCTAAAACTGAAAATGTTGAAAATCAGTCACCCATTTATAAGAATTTAAATAAGGAATCTGTAATAAACTTTAAATACTATAATTTAAAACGTGTATTCGATTGACAGGTACAATAACATTTAAGACATAGCTTTTCGTATGAAGACATTTATTTATTGACAAGTTTTCTTTCAGCATTCATATATAACATACTTATAAGCAATTTTAAAGGTTTTCAATGTGTGCAGCTATAATGATATAATTTGTAGTCTATAAACGGAGGACACGCCGCCTTGATTTAGAGTAAGCTGGTTTTCTTAATGAAAAAATTGAGTTTTCATCAGAAAATTGTGAAAACTACATGTATGAAAAGCAATCTCGTTATTTAAAAGCAAAGGTTTTCCTAGCACTTAGAAAGGAATTAATTAGGGCCAATGATGGAATTGTATACTTTTTAATCAACAATAACCTGTTTTATACATTGCAAATATCACTGACAAAGTTTAATTATTCTTACCTTAGGGATCAACCTCTAGCATTTCTTCAGCATTCGAATCTAATTTTTCTAAGTTTTAAGTTTTTGGAGAGATTTATATAGCCCGTTGTCTTTTAGCTGAAATATAAGTAAGCTGATATTGATCATTCGCTCCACCTTTCAATTTCTATGCTAGATGCTCATTCAACTCAAAGAAGAGAGCCACAATACTTCTGGTCCCCTGTCATTCTTCAACTGCATTTCTGGCTACTTCTTGTGTATTTTCCCTAAATTCCTGGGGGTGTTTCCTGTTTCGGACATCCCTCTGATTCTTTCAATATATTTACTCTCTGAAGGAACTGCAAATAACTTCAGTTGCAGCAACTATCCCGGGTTGCAGCCCCGTCGTTTGCTGCGACTAAATGCCAATTTGTCAGGCCATTGTCGCACAATAGTTTGGAGTCTATGAAAAGAGTGAATAGTTTGATAAGCGGTAAGTTCTGACCAGCTCATGTTGAATGCAACTTTAGTGAAGAGACTAGCACCCCATAGTGTGAGCACTGAACATGCTGTCATCTCCTTCCATAATGTCCAATTCTCCATTTTTCCCCAGTCCACCTCTTTTGATCGCACCCCAAACCCCCCATCTCCTTTCGCCCCTTCTTTCCCCATCCCTACTCTTGCCCTTTTGCTCATCCGCCTCTGTTGATGTAAAAATGGCTCTCCCTAGTTCCAAATGCATTGACTCTCTGAAGCGTTAGTACAAGTAGTTACTTTCTCTAGGCAGGAAAACCCTTTTCTTGGGCACCGACAAATTAGATATAGGAATTCGCATCGCATTGACTAGTTTCCATAATGGCCAAACTAAAATAGGTAATCATTTGCATTCTGAATGTTTTTTTATGGCAAAAAACCACATAGTGGTATATCAGGTAAATGCATGCTTAGCAATTTGATTAATATTAAAGATCTGTAATATTCGACACTTATCAATTTTGGAAGAAATAACTACTTTTTAAATTGGCTTTCTAACTGCCCTGTATTATCTGGTTACGCCCAAACCACCCTGTACGACTATATAATGCATTTCAATTTTGCGAGTAACAAGTTTCTACTCCATAAATTTGCCCACATCAATCGTTTTAGCCATTCCGTTAACATAAACACCGTTTGCATTCATTTTCGAAAAGCCAATTTAAAAAAATTATCAAAAGGGTTTGTTTTTAGAAATATTGAAGGAGAATCGGTCATTTCGTCATTCGGTGGTATGCTTTAACATTATGTTTATAACTTTGTATGACGTAAACACCGTTTGCATTCATTTTTGAAAAGCCAATTTAAAAAAATTACCAAAAGGGTTTGTTTTTAGAAATATTGAAGGAGAATTGGTCATTTCGTCATTCGGTGGTATGCTTTAACATTATGTTTATAACTTTGTATGACGTGAAAATGCGCTCGAAAACAGTTTTGAAGTCGGATTAAAAAACACAAATAAAAACGAAACCATTTCTTGTTTGAGACGGATTTTTGGGGATACAAATCTCCAAAAAGTTGAACTATCAATTCTATTATATTTGTCGTTGTCTCAAAAGTAGGAATATGTGCTTTGTTGCATGCAGCATAAATAAAGTTTTGTTGAGCAAAAATTTCATCGTGATTGGAACCAGAGATCAAATTTGAAGTTTGCGTTAGGTACATACACTGAAAATAAAAAAATGTTCTTTCAAGAGCCACGACGATTTGGATACAAACAACTTGAATTGTTAAGATTTGGGAAAAGTGAAGAAATCTACGAAAATCCCACCCATGGGCCATGTTCGATCACCGCTGTCGCATTATACATTCTTCATTCCCCAAATTTTGGTATAGCTATTTTATACTTGCATTTTTTCATTTATATCACAAATCCACAAATTAATGCAATATACGTGATCAGTATAGTTGATTCTGAAATAAATTACTCTGATAACAACAGTATAACGTGCCCAATTCGTAAGAGGTTCGAATGCATAGGTGGAATAGTTCTTCAAAGGAGCCAATGGCTTCAACATTGAGATGGCTAAAGCACTTGTGCTATCCCGGTATGAAAAGTGACTAAGTGTATGGATCTACTTCAAAAAGACCATCTCTGCACAGGAGTCTTCATGAATGTCCCATTCTCATGTTTCCTCACCAACAGCACGGAGTCTATAAACTATTTATGAAGACTGTATATTAGCATTGACGACAAAAGGGATCTCCTGAATGGAAGGGCATTTGGTGTGACACTAATCTTTCGGGGCCGTTCAACCACCCATAAATCCCGTTTTTCAAAACTGGCCATGCTTGAATGTCTACTACTGTTGTACCAGATATACCGTCACCAGACTGGCTGCTGCTGGCATATGCATTTATTTTCCTTTCGGGCTTGTATCGAATATCAATTAATTTTAAAAATTTAATGAAATTTGAGAGCAGGTCACTAATAATGTACACTGATTGCTATATAAATAGGACTTTTTTATGACTAAACTTGTAAATTAGATTTCTTACATCAACGATAAAATGTAATGAATTTCACGTTATTGAGTGACCATATTATATGGAATTTCCTTAGAAAATCACACCGTCCTTAATTTAATGTACTGTATACGTTTTTGTACACTCTGAAAATTGCATGATATTAATACAATATTCCTTGTGTAAGGTCGCTTAATTATGAGCTGATGGTCGTATGAAATTATGCTGTTTGCGTGAAAGGTGCTGTTTTCCAAGAGTTTAGTTTTGTATGATCCATGATTCAGTGATACAAATTGGACATTACATAATTTTTTGGAAGATTTTTGGAAGGCGCGTACAGTATACATGTATATAGGCTACCGTGTTTCTCCGAAAATAAGATCTAGCCAATCGGAGTCATGTGTTATAACGGACGTGCAACGTTTTCTGAATTTTGGTGCCTGGTATTGTTACTCATTAAAAATTAAGGCATCCCCTGAAAATAAGCCCTAATGCGTTTTTTGGAGCAAAAATTAATATTAGACCCGATCTTATTTTCAAAGAAACACGGTATATTTATTTTACTTTTAAATGTTTCAACTTTTTGCTAATGGCTTAATTGCTTCAATTACCGCGTATTAACTAGTTTAATCTTAATAGCTGCTAGTTTTTTTTACATAACGATCAATCCTATTATCAATTGTTTTTCTTTTAGTGTTTTTTGTGGTTTTTCAAAAATGATTTGTAGAGTTCGTAGTTGTTTGTTAATTAAAAAATATGACTGCTACCAAAGCTATACAGCTTGTATTTTTTAAATATCACGTTCATGCCAATGCCACAATAGGAATTACTTTTACGTTTTTTTAAATAAATATAATGAAACCGTCTCTTAAGTTAACTATTCTGGTTTCTTTGCTAAATATGTTTGGTGCATTTGGACAATACTTGAATACTGCGGCATAATTTTCGACTGATGTAGAACATTTTATAGATGTATTAATGACCATAGGAATTATTTATATTAATCGTGCTAGTTATTTAGCGCATTTTAAAATAATGCAACTAGAACATTTGCGCAAGATGACAAACTGTAATTTTACTGTCAATCAACAATGCTTAAGCACAGTTTCGGGAAATTTTCTTGCCATTGATATTACTAAAGTGTCAAGAATTGATTGTTTTGAAAAAAAGAATATTGTCAAACACTCGTAACGAGTCCTATTGCCGTTTACAATTTGGTCAGCATGTCCAAAACAAAGTGTTTTTTTAATATTTCGGACGATTTGAAAGCGTATAGCCTACCGAGTGGTTTGTTTTCATGATTTGAAATGCATTGAATTACGATTTTGAAGTCAAGTCAGTCAGTCGATCATTTTCATTGAATTGGTGTGGAATTAAGGCCGTGTTTTCTCCATTGAGTGGGTCATGCATATGTCAAAGCAGAAGCCAGGAAGTTGAGCCAGTTTTTATTGTGCTGTTCCCAATAAAATATTTAATCAGGTGTCCCCCCTGGCTATACAATTTGTCCCTGCTGGGTCTGCGTTTCCATGATGATGTTATAATACTGGATTATGTCCACGTTGTTTTCATTGAAAACATAGCGTGTAGGCTGGTTGAATTTTCTGAAAGCCATGGCTGGGTTTTTCCCTGTGTATACATTATGCCATATTTGAATCCCAACCGGGATGGAGTCCATTGTTCGGTTATGTAATGCGAGCCGATGCACTTGAGCGATCATTGATTGAAGTTAATTATTCAGTTATGGCCATTCAATTGCCCATATGATATTGACCTTCAATACAGTTTTTTTGGAAGTTAATTTTCCTGCTCGGTAGTTCCTCTCGCATGCTTGACCAACCCACATGCCTAGATCAAAATCACGCTCGACAAGAAACTTTCTATGAAACTTAATTTGCGAGAAAATGTGGTAGACCATAAGGTATCCCTCATGCACTCACCTTGGAAGTTAATTCACTGGTGGTTTTTGCTGATTCGGCTTCGCAGACATGTGTCCACGTGAACTGTCGTGATCGTGAACATAACCGATACCTTCAAAAATAGCCCGAAGTCGACTACAGTACTATAAATGGTAAGCGTACTGTAGTGCTTTATTTTAATTTGATTAAACTTTTCATTTCTGTACAACCACGATATCCCAAAACTACCAAGAAATCTAATGAACATTATTTTAGTTGTTTTATTTTCTCATGACGGAATCGATTTTTGCCCTTGTAAGAAATTTCAGAAAGTTCTCAAGAAATTTCAAACAAGTTAAAATAATGCAAAACAGGTACATGTATTCTCGTAATCACCTTGAATAGTAGACTGTTTTATCCTTATTCTGATGTTATCATGTACTGTAGACTAATTAATCGCCAACTAAGATTTTTTAATCTGATTAATTTAAGAAAATGATCAATTTTGCTGCGAATAGCAAGCCTGCAGATATTTTTTGCATGTGCAACATATACTGTATGCAGCTTTAGCATTGTTTAATTGCATGCAGGAAATTAAAATTTCTGCAAGGCTTTACAAGTACGTGCATATTATATACGTACTTGTGACTAAAATCGTGCACCAATAACACCCAGTCTTAATTAACAGCATGTTTATGCAAATCAGTTTTTCCGTGCAAGCATATAGACAATTTGAAAAACCAGATTTCCGCTGGGAAGGTCGAGCAACTTACTATTGTATATTAGGGTTTATGTGATATAATTTCTGAAGTAGGGTTCGTTTTTGTCTTATACAGTATATTCGTTTTCGTGCTACTTTAATATTGAAATTTTAACTGGATGAACTCAATCGTGCGTGTCTTTGGGAAACTAATTTTACCAATGATTCTCCCTCTCTTTTGAGCTACAGTATTTCTCCTCGTGGATTGGGCCTTCTGTCTTTCTAAAAAGATTAACGTTTTTGCTTCATCCATAGCGATATTTTAAATGAATTAATATTTGGATGACACGTGACCCTCTAGGAAGTTTCCTACTTGAAAAGTAACAAATCCTAATGCATCATTCCCAACGGTAATAGATATATCGTCGCAAATCGTCCTTATCTTCCTGATGGGACCGGGAACAATCCTCTCGGTTAGCTTTTGTAATTTCACTGATGGAAACTTGGTGATCCAAGTGAGAAATGTTTAATCTCTTGTGCTCACGATGGATGAGTCGGCGAAGAGCCCTCTTGAGGGCGCTGCCGTTCCGTAATCCTGGCCACGTGTCGGACAATGAGAAAGTAGAGGTAGCACACGTGGCTTCTAATTTGATTTGCCACAATGTCAACCTTAGACCCAATCTCTACTTGGCTTGCGGATGGGAGATTAGTATAAATCTGATATACAAATAACAGATACTTGAATTGTAAGCTGTACATGGCAAAATGATGGCATTAGATGTTGCCAGCATGGGCAACAATGATTTTATCTGATGCTGATATACTGTTTCTCATTTTTTAAATGGACACCGACTCGAGATACATGTACACATTTTGGTTTATAGACTCCGAGCTATTTTTGAATGCGGTTGCTTTTATTCATGTTTTCAAAGGCAACATCGAATGCATTAAAATGTTATCAATCTTTTTTATTACTATTTCAACAATAAGGAATCGTGTAAGGAAATACATTTTCAATCCTATTCATTGGCATTGTATAATAAACGTATCGGATGTTTGAAAATTCTTACTTCATCAGTGTATGATGAATTGAATAATTAATTTAACCAGTCTTGGTATTTTAAAAATTAAAACGAGATATGCATTTCATAATATCAGCTAATTATACGAGCATTAACTTAATCATCTTAGTCAGATCATAAAAGAATAACTAGATTTTTTATTTTAATATCAGCTACAGTTATAAAGTCTGTGCGTGGGATTATGGTATGCAGTTTCGAGTAATTAAGCTACAGAAGATAATTTGTGAGAAGTTGTTTCTCGTAAGCTCTCGTTGAGCAAACGATTAGGTTTGTTTTGGTTAACATTAGCATTCCATTATTTTTAAAAGGAAATGTCGTAATGGTTAGTTAAAATAAAATTATCAGTACGGTAGTGCACTTTTAAGATACAACACTACAATTGAACAAATCTACAAAACAAATATGTACATGTAAGTGATTCATTTCCCAAATCTTTTACCTAAACTGCTCCATATATGGCCTTACAAGTACATGTAATCAACTCTGGTAAGCTATGTGCGTTGTCTCTTGTCAATTTCAACAGACAGTTATTCATTCTTGCACACTGACTTTGGCCAGAAGGTGTGCTAAATTAATGATTGTTTTAAGCCGACCAAGGGTACAAAACGTTTGTACAATTGCATTTTGTTCAGGCACAAGATTTATAATCAGTTTGCGATATTGACATACTGTGATATTGGTTTGACTAATTATTTAGTCCGCTGGCCTTGTATACTGTATGTAAATGCCTAATTCATTGAAACATTAAAAACTTCGGTAATTGCATTTCGTGTGAATATTTTTGCGTTTTAACGGTATTTCTGTCATCATAATTTGCTCGATTATTAACCAGAATTGTAACGCAGTTATTGAGTGAAGTTTCAAGGGTAAAAGATATTGAAACACTGATTAAAGGAGTTTTTTCTCATAATTGTTGTGGCATTCGGCACAGTATACGTGCATTCGGCTTCCACGTACACGCATAATGATATAATGCACTGCAAACGTATTTCGAACAACCTTGCCTGTGGCTTTTTTAAGCTAATCGCGAGGTAAATGGCGAAATATTCTAGCATAAATCATTCGTAAGTGTATAGGAAGTTGAAAACAAGCTGTAAAATTCTTTTCTCTTAATTTTTTACTAAAAATGTATGAAGCCGGTTCTTTTTTACTTTTAACGGAAATCAATTTTTCATTTTGGGTTTGCAGGCCTCTATTATGTTTTTAATAAACCAAACCGTAAATGTGCTTCGCCTACCCACATCTAAATAAAAATACCTTGTGATACATTTAAAATACATTTTTTAAGGCAAAATAGATTTACAATGTATT
>JAQGAO010001137.1:0-26379 GCA_034697705.1 Ommatoiulus sabulosus
TTCCAGGTCTGGGGGAACCCTGTTATATTATTACTTTTAACGTCTTCGTGGACCCCCAGTACCTAATCCATGGACCCCAGGTTAAGAAACCCTGCAATAGTAAATTAGACATGAAAAGAAAGTGAAAATGTCCAAGTTTTTAATCATACCATCAGAACTACTCAATGTGAGATCCTCGCATCACATGACACACGTCTATACGGTAGTCCAGTTCGGCCCATACACGCTATTCGAGCACTCCAGCAGACAAAACGCTTTCTGCTGCATTGTCGCCATTTTGGATACTGAGTTCGTGCTGCCACCTGGGCGTTTAAAAGCAAAGTTTGCAAGAGCGCATTTTAAACTTGGACTTTTCCCCCTTTATTTTTGTTTGTCATTTACTATTGTATCTGTAATACTTACCAAAATATATCTTTTTAAAACCCGAATGATTCTTTTGTAATAACTCTGTATAGGCCTACAGTATATGCACAATGCGGCAAATCCTAATTCAGCGACTTACTCATTTTTTCCCAAAATTATTTTTATAAATTTTTTTTTTTATTATTATTTTTATGCCATTGAACAATAGAATTTCTCGGAAAGGCATTTTCAAAGATTACTGTTTTACTGTAAATGATAAACAAGTTTAGATATAATCAGTCATTCAATTAAATGACATCGACTGATTTACAGATTTGGGTAACTCTCATTTGGAATTCACTCAAGATTTAATATACATGTACAGTACATGTAATGTAGCTGCAAAAAAATAATCTGCCAAAAGATGGTTAACGTCACTACTGCAGCTAGCTGATCGTCATCTTTAAGTCTCATTGTTTTGGGCTATGCATGCATATTAAAAATGCACTGCCTGAACTCGCAGCCAAAATCCATCAAGTATGATAAATCTGGCATATAATGAGATACGCAAACTTTGCAAGATTAGTGCACATTTGCTCTTTCATGGAGCATTTTTTTCCCGAGCCAATGATTTACCATTCAACCAAGTACATTTTACCTTTACAAGGATTAGCAAAGTCAATTCGTCTCCATTACTAACAAAATGTGATTCAATAAAACATAAAACCACGGTGACAAACGCTGAATGAGCAGGCTTAACAGGACTCGAGCAGGGGATTGATTACTCCCCCTCTCCATTTTAGGAAAGAGGGAAAGGATATGGTCACTTCTGACACGTAGGATATTGACAAAGTTAGTGGCATCCTTATTCGAATAGTCCTTATAGAGGAGGGGGTGACAATTTTATCTTTGCGCATGCACGTAAAAAAAAAGCCATCGCAACATCGACAATTAATCCATGGTAATAGCGTATAGATGTAAAAAAAAAGAAACTTACGATATCCGAAGCATCCACTCTCGTTCCGACTATCTTGAGACGAATTTCATCATCCTGCTGAATTACCATGTCCTAAAGAGGCAACAAGATATGTAAATTAAAAAAAGGCGCGTATAAAAGTGAAATGATAAATGATGGAACGGAGTTTCCATTATTCGGCCTTGAGTTTTTGATAAATTTGAAAAAGGGAAAAAAAAAAGAACGGGAAGCTTCCGTTCATTCTTATTAAACTCCTCCAGCAACACGAGTTGAAGAGTTGATGAAAAATAGCTCCAAAAGTAAGAACGTGGATACCGAGTCCTCCGAACAACGAAGTGCATGCAGTCTATTTTTCAAGCTGAAAGATCAGAAAAGTGGCAAAAGAAAGTGAGGAATGGTGGCACTCAACAGAATGGAATAAATAAATATGAAATCAGCGTTATGAATAATATTGCAACGGGAAAATTTGTGCCTAGAAAAGAATTTTCATTATATAACCATCGAGCATGAAATTCTTAATTTGCCATTCATTGAATGACAATGATGTGGTATAGCAAGGTGTCCAATTTTGTAGAAAATTCCGTTTTAAAATGTGATGCGTTCCAGTACACTGCAGACAGATATCTGTTATTTGCGTAATTGATAAATAATCTATGCAAATATATTTCATGAAAATTACTATACGGAAATGAATAATGTACATCTGAAACAGCATTCAGCGCACCGGTTGCATGACAAGATTTGAAATAACTGCATATTTGATATGAAAACAGGAACATACTTCTATAAAAAAAACCTTAGAAACATCCCAGAATATTATTCACACTTCCTGGTTTTTAGGAAAAGAGGGCTTGTTTTTATGCATTTATATGGGCGTGTGCAAGGGATTCGAACCCACACCCTCCGATGTTAAATAAATTTACACTAGATAGGTAGGCTGCAACCATCCTAGGAAGAACTCCCCCATTGAAAATGTGCATACAGCGTTTCCATAAAAAAGTCAACTGCCGGAAACTAAAACTGCACATTTCATTTTTTTGAAGATTTATAAACTCCATGGTTGAAAGAAAAAAACATTGAACTTTTACAACGTTTTGAATAAACAAATTATACAGCCAAGAGTGATTTTAATCATAATAAATAATACCACAGGGAATTTTAATTTTGGGATCGTTACTTAGTTCAAACACATCAGGCAAGCCACGCTTAATTGAAAGTGTAAATTTCTTTCTTACCTCATCCTCAGTTTTGTAACAGGGTGGATTAGAGTTGGGGTCGAATTGCATTTCAGATGGAATTGACTGGAAACAAAAAAATACAGAGATAAGAATGACAGCTTTTGTAATTTTCAATTAACGTGAATCTTGTCAAAATGAAGAAACTCGACCTGAAGGGAAGAAGAGACAGTAAGGAACTTTGCAATACTCGTTTAGTCTGTTTCAGAGTTTAACCCAATATTTATTTTTTATTACTTAAATGCGAACCAAGAAAAATAATTAAAAGTGCATTCGTGAAATGAATAATTGATGCGACGATCAATCAATGATGTGCTCGATTAGGTACAGAACGCATGTATTGGTAATGCTAATGCTAATGATAATAAAAGAACGCGTATGGGAATAAAGAGGGGGAAGCAAAAGACGTATGTCTCCCTACTTCAACTTGGTTTTGCCAAAGACCATGAGGAGCCACATGCAAGAGTTGGACAAAAAATTAGTTGGCAATTTAGTTTCAACTAATTTTGCCCAACTCTGCCACATGCCAAATTCGATAAAAATGTTTCATTACTTGAAACACATTGCTGCATAAAATATTTACAATCAACCAATTATTGAAACTATAAATGATAGCAGTTGGCCATATATATTCACTTCCAAATGCAGAAAAGGTTGTTTAACTAGAATAATAATCTGCCTTGGGTTCTTATTGCATATAAACACAAGAGTCTCTTAAAAACGACGATGAACAGCCTTCATCACTCCATATTCTTAATTCATCTTGAACGAAATGACCACTTAATAATTTTAAGCGACAAGCTGGCGAAATTGCATTGTTTATAGCAAACTAAGAAATGCAACGTTACTTTCTAAATGATTTTAAACATATTGTATACAAATATCCACATATTGCATTTTCCCGCAGCGTCTCAAAAGAAACTATGCCAACAAAAATAACAGTAAACATTAAATATTTATAGTCGTTCATTTCAAATTCCGCTGAAAATTTTTCCTGCGGCTTTTATTTCATTTAAATGTTTCCTGAGTAACTAAAATGGGGTACTCTTTGCAAACATTTTCGTCATTCTATGGGTGGCGGCGAATACGTTTCCAGTTACTAACAGTCTACCGTGGAAATGAAAGGTACTGACATACATAAAATTAATTATTTAAAATAAAAGTTTCAAAGATTGTTCCTGCAAGATTCAAATTATGTTCCCTAAATTATTAATAAAATCTCTACATACAACATTTAATTTCCTGGATTGCAAATGCGATCCAAAACAGAAATGGATTCTTATTACTTTCTACACGATACAACCTTACAAATTTAATGCTACCTGTTTAGTAGTGGTGTTGCTTGCCATAAAATAGACCGACGATGATGTACTTATACTATATGCATCAAGCAATGTTTTCTTTGGGTAGAAATAAAATAAAGTTTGGAAATAAGTTATCACAAAAACCATTTACTTTTATCCTATTAGGCGATTTAATAATACTAAAGAAGACAACTCCTCAGGGCCTGATATAAATAGTTTTTAGATTACAGGGAAACCAACCAAAAAACATGAAAAAAAATTAGAAATTGCTCCACATCATTTGAGATATTCTCCATTATTTCCTGATTATTTTCTTTAACGAAAAAATTTAACAATTATTAACAATGAAGAAGAGCAATTGACCCAGTTCTACAATAACGAGTTTGTCAGGATCTTTTGAAATTTCCAATCTTATCGGTATAATCCTAGGAATTTGAGTGATTCGCTCTAATTTTTTTATATCAAAAAAGCGACATTCGAATTAGAATTCACAAAAATGTCAGCGAGTTGGAGGATAAATCAGGTTGTATTGAGAGAATTTAACTTAGCAGTTATATTTCGGGAATTGACTTTGAAGTCCATGTGCAATTATTTTTACCCATTTAACTTTCAATAAAACTGAATTTAAAATCTAGTTGAACTTTACAATTCGCCTGGTAACGTCCTTTATACAGACTTTGACGGCGGCATAATAAAACAAAAAATGACATTAAAATATCAAAGGATGAAGCCGTGCCTATACATGTATAAGTTTATAAGTTTGATAAAATTATTTGTAAAGGCGATTATGCCAGTGGGTAAAAATATTTCCACATAATGAGAAATAGTTTTTGTGTATCCCAAAGTAAAAAAGCTGAAATGATTAACGAAGCAGTACCAAACGATTGGCCCAAAAAACGCAAACGTGCTAATATGATTTGATATATGCTTGAAAGTGCTTGATCCGTATTTCGATTCTAAGATGGCATTCTAGCAAAAAAAAAAAACATGACACCCCCCTCAACAAGCCGATTTTCAAATGCAATTTGCTCAATCCTAGTTGACAAGAAAATGTTTTTGCCACTATTGTCATAGTATAAAACATTCTACGGAGAAGCGTATCTCAGGAATACAGAGATTACCATTATGCAGAATTGCTCAAAATATCTGACATATCTCCAGAGAGTTGAGTAAAAAATGGAACTCGAACTCTGGCAGCCCCCATTACCGGTGAAATGCAAAAGAAACGAAGGGAAAAAAACAACATGGAGTAGGCTAGCTGGTGTTTTCTGATCTACTTTCCGAAGTTCTACACCCTCTTTGCGTATACTTTAATCGAGGAAATTTAATGTGTTTGTGGCGGCATGGGGCGGATTACAAGATGGGGAAAAAGGCGCCCAGAGGATGAGAGAAAATCGATAGACAGCCAATAGCTAGGTTCTTGCCTGCGTCGGTGCACGGATTTAGGAAAATGGCCGAATTTATTGGTTGCGCCTCAGCTGGATTTATTAAAGGAAGTCCGTTATAAACAAACATTTGAAATATGGACTTAGCCAGCGTAATGTGGGATATCCTCTGCGCATTCACGGAGGAATTTGCACTAGCTAGCAATGGCTAGAATACTGTGACGACGTCTAGCTTTTTGTCGCTATTATCAACTGCCGATAAGAGGAATTATGCTTGTGTCGCCTTCAAGCATCACTGGTAACCGAGGCCCAATCTTTATAGATTCACTCAACCTCTCAGATTTGTTCAATCTACAAACAAAAAAACAGCATCAGCTCCACATTCTGTGCTGACACATCTTACATCAACATTGTTGGTCTCGATGGATCTCTTATTTCGAGTAAGGAGCGATGAAAAACAAGGGCTACACTTGTGAAAAACAATGAGAAAACAAGGATATTAATGACCTGATTGGTGGTTATCATCAAATTATCAAACGCATAGACCAACATCCGCATATTTGCTATTCATAACATAATGCGGTCTTATAACTCCACCATAGACTTGATGCCCATCAACCTCTCATCCAAAGACAGGATCTGCACCGGATATGTAACAATGGTTTAGTTACAGCCTTGTCTTACTGTATTGAAAAGTGAGAAAGAAATTGCAAAGTCGATGGATGGCAGGTTATTAAAAATGTTTCATGTCAATTATGGAAAATTGTGTTTATCATTCTCCCTAATAATCTTGAATCTGTATCGGAAGGCCACCAAGGTTGGTCCAACAATGACGTGTTAATGCAACATAAAGGCGGGTTTTCAGCGAGATTTACCAGATTCTGCATGCGGCAGATATTAGTCTACGACACGAAGCAGCTACTAAGCCAGACATTCGGGCCATATTCTTCGCCGGCTCTTAAAAAAAAGAAACTAAAAGATCATTCCTTCAATCAGTCATTCTAGATCATAAACATCCCTCGAATTGCGAATCGAATCGTCTTTTTCCATAGCGTTTTTTACTCCCAAAAATCGATTGAGAAAACATGGGGTTAGGATATCGGATCCCTTTTGGATGAATGGAGTCCTTCATTCTAACTTTAATCCCAGAACCCTTTGCGCGCATCATTTCTTGAACATAATATGTGAACGCGTCAGCACATTGTCGGATGACCCTGCGCTTGCAAGAATTTCGTATCTCCCACAACCATTAGCCATCCTCGCAAAAAATCTCTCTTATATACCTTGGCATTTTCATCAATATTATACCCACGACGCTTAACCATGATCCATTCAAGGCGAAGTGGAGCCCCCTGGTGCTCGAAATATATATCTACAAAATTGGATCCACATGGTGCCCACTTTTCCACTCTTTACGAGACCGCACAAAAGTGCGAATGACCAATACGCTTTCAAAAATGCACTCCCATTCATGGAAACGTACATGGCCATGCATGTTTTTAACTTTTAGCTCGCTGGTTTCAAAAGGGCTATCGATTACCATCAAGAAAGGTTGCATTCAGTCCATTTGCCGCAAAGATTGCATTTCCATGGAATATCAATTCGCCCATTAACGCAATTAAAGCCACCCGCAGAACCCTCTTAATGCAAATAAGATGTGCAAAATTGCGAACAACATTTGCGAGCGAATGAAGTCGAGTTAGAACCCTTTGCCATAAAATCCATGATCGATAAGCTACAGTATACATGTCAGAATCCCATAAAAGCTTACAAAATAATCCAATCGAACATTACATTCTGCAGTATTTTGGAAAACGCTGCAGACGGAAGGCAAAACTGACCTATCGTGGAGAGAATGAAGGGACCAAAGATTTCAAGCTTTTCTGGAGATTCTACATCTAAAGAGATATGCCATATAAAAGACGGCTAGGTGACATTTTTCTGTTCAAAGGATTCCGATATTTGTAAAGATTAAATTGCAATGGGATTTGACAAGCCTTTCTTCTTGCACGCATTCAGCCATTGGTTACAAAAACGCCGACAAAGATACTAAACCTCCCATAAAATGAGTCGACTGCAAGATACATTATCTAGTTCAATCTGGTAATGAAAATGTGAATGTCAACAACTTGAATACATGTATTACTTGGAGACGTCCAAGTCCAGAGACAGTAAGATTTTAAACTTGAGGACGACATTTTTTAGAATAACCTCAGCATGAGCTTGCAACAGATTGTTTGTTCATGTGAGACTATGGAATGATCCCTACAACCAAAGTTCATCAAATGCAAGGCAGGATAAACAAAACCAATCCTCCTACAGTACATTAAGTGAAGTGCGCAGTACTGTTGATGGACATCCATTAATAGTTGGCATAAATAACCCCATGAAATTCAGAAACCCCTTTCTCACTCAAGTTTGGCCCTTTACAGATCATGACGGTAGTGATTTACTTAAATAAGAAATCATTGCTCATCACCAAAAATGTCAGGTCTGTCAATGGTTGGTTCTGGAGAATCCATGAAGAACTGCCATAAGATGGCACAGGAGGAAGCGATAGTGCTAGGTTTCTGTATCCGTATTTTTTTTTTTTTTTTTTTTTCAAAATAAATACAAGACCATGGTCGTGGAGATTTGTTATTCACAAGATTCGTCCTCAGGCAAAACTAGCTCCACTGTATATACTTTGAGATATATGCATGCACAAGCTTGAGCGCACCGAGGAGAAGATTCATGATGGGCCCTCCATTTCCAACCGGATGCTACCGAGCCAATCTGTTTGAAGAAAGTGTTTAACATACGGGCATACTGCGCCAGTGGCGGCAATAAACCTTGCCTGTTGTTGCAATTTAAAACATTTCGTGCTCGGTGATACATACACCTTTTCCGAGCATAAGATTACCTGAGGCCTAAACGACGGGAGGAAAAACACAGAATTTTTCAGCTCAGTTTAGTTATTTTTCCCTAGACGATTACTTTGGCGTTGCACGCATTTTAAACATAAAACCGCTAGTCTGCTCGTATACAAGGCAGCCACGCAATGCAAACACACACACACACACCTGTATACCATGCAACCCAGCAGGATTTTGCACAAATTTAATCTCCGAGTGAATTATGGAAAATTGCATGAAACTCCACGGAGAAAAAGCACTTTTCCGCGAGATGCGCTTCACACGCGTGCCTACCGAGTGGCAGCCAGTAAATGGAATGTGTCACTCAAATATACGCTAGCTCTTCAGTTAGAACGAGAGAAAAAAAACAAAGGCGCTGGAATGCAATTTAGCAAACAATTAATTCCCATGAATGATCTAATCGCAAGCTGTAATTTAGACTTACGTGTCTTGAGATGAAACAGGACAGCGGTCCAATTTCTGTGAACAATCCCACCTGTCAAAAAAAAAAGAGAAGAAATCCATTAACAGACAAGAATTTCCAAAGAAATAATTAAACGTGCATGTTAGTTACAGCTCAGCAAGTCATTGAGACACTTAAATGGCATCAACAGTTGCGTCTCTGCAAGGTTTTCCAATGATGATTCCATTGCTAAACTCTTTACCCGTAAGAAAACCCCAAAAAAATAATACTTAGTTGGTAACTATTGGTGTCATCCAGGTTTATCCAGGTTATTCGTGTCATCCAGGTTTTAATATTGATTCATTACATGTCTTTATTGTTTTATGATTTAAACATTAAGTAAACATGGAAAAAATCAAAATCGTTCTATGAAGCTAAACATTGCCGAAGTATTACCATATTTATTGATTTTTTAAATAAATTAGCCGAGAAATGCAACAAATATGCATGAACATGACACATATCTACATTGGGGGGAAATACGAGGGCTGTTCAATAAGTATAGTAGCAAGACCTCATGTGTGGAAATTTTCCTTATGACATTCATATTTTCTATGCTGGTCTAGATGACTCGTGCACTGGAGGGACAAATGGTTGGGAAAATTTGGGGGTTATGTGGAAAAAATAGTCTGTTCCATGACCCTACTTTTTACCATATTTGAATATAATATTTGAATAATTCAGAACGTGAGAGGTCTTGTTACCTTATATACGTTTATTTTAGCAGATACGAAATCTTTTATACAAAAATTATTAATTTTGAAAATTCCTCTAAGCACTGCACCTGAAAGTGGCTTCACTGTAACAAATTGCACAACTTACAAATTGAAAACTATGCACTTCTTCAGTTTAGTAACAAATAAATATTCGCTATCATGGGGCAACGCATCGTGCACCAGTCAATGTCAGCAAAAAACCTTGATAATCTCGAAAAATGGTCTGCCCATGGCCACCGTTTTGGAAGATGGGCACTTCTTATTTCTGCTTGCTAAACACTGGCATCCCCTTCATATCAAAAGTGTGACCAAAATCTCACGACAAGAGAATTGATGGGTGAAGAATAGAGGCAAATTGCGAGCTAGGCAGCCAGTCATTCGTTAAAAACGAGATAAATCTTTGAAAAAACAATATCTTAGAGACGGTATAACAACAATAGCAATTGACTCTATCCCAGCAAATTCATTCCAGTGGAAAAAAGGCTGCGGGTCAAGCGAAAGAAATTGTTCACATTGCACATTAGCTCGATCTTCTAGTTCCATGAACAGATATGACCAATCCCCTGACGTGCATCATTTCAAAAACGAAAAAAGTTTTGGCAGAAAAATAAAATACTTCGCTGAATCCTCGAATCCCATAAATTTCTCCAACATACGTCTAGGTTATGGGGAAAATGTAGAACTGCCAGAGATTTAATCCGGAGGAATATTGCTAGACTTTGGGTTGGGATTGATCGCATGCAAGGGAAAGCTACAGTCCCGGTGGGAATGCTCCAAGCTATGCCACATGTCTCTTCTATTTAACTGAGATAAATGTATCGCGTTCATCATGGTAAAATTTAAATTTTCCATTCTCACTTGCAACAGACACGAGCTCGTGCCATTATATTTTAGTACCCGAACTGCATTAAGCCGATTAATGCGTCTCCTAGAAACAACGAATCTGTCAATCTAGATTGTGCTGAATGAAATGCTTACCAGGTAACCTGCTATTTTTAATCAAGGATGTGAATTATGAAACTAAGGCCGTCTGATCGATTGGAAAAAGACTGGATTCATTTTTGTTTAGATTTAATTTTCAGTAGGCCTACGTGTAGTTTTTCCTCTTGCTCAGAAATCAAATATACATTCAATTTGGAATAAAAACATTCAATTTTGGAATAAAAATGTTACATCGTTAATTTCGAGCACTTCTACATTTTTAAATTTTTCAAGTTTTATTGGCGTTTTTATTCAAGCAATGGTCAGTAAATAACACAAAGATTGAAATTGATAAAAATGTTAATTGGTCTAATTTTCAAGAAAGTAATAAATTTAGGGAGTTTCATTGTCAACAAGTAGAACGCAGTATGGGACCACCCATCCATAAAATTGCTTGATTGGTGAAATTGCCATGGTAGTTCTTAAGAATACCACGAGCATGGTTCAACTGCTCCATGAAATTTTCTTTAGAGTATTAACTTTGGTATTGCCTATTTTCTACTTAATAGTCACTAAACTACATCGAAGGCAACTTCTGTACGAATGCTAGGCCTGCATGCGCTTTATGTAATTACCTCAGAACTTCTCTGGGGTAATCTGGCTGAAAAGTTTCCCCAATATCTTTCTGAAAAATGTCTGCAGCCTTTGCAACGAGCTCATATTTTTCGTTTATCCATATCCGTGTTAGACGAGCACTTCTTTTCCTGGCAATGACTGTCATTAACCGTGAAAACGAAAAATGGCTGCAGTGATCTATGCTGTTAACCAGAGCAAGAAAACTGCGGACGAAAATGGACCGTCTGGCAGTGGGGGAAAAGCTAGAGCATTATATGGCTTGCAGTATATTACCTTATTGACTTGCGTTACGACGGCGTCCAAAACTTCCCCTTTAAATGGCCGGAAAACGATAGCTCTATATTTCACGGGATAAACCACAAAGCCCCGTCCTGGTTGAATGAGTCCGGATCCGATATTATCGATTGTCGTGACTGCGATGACGAATCCATACCTGCAATAAATCCAAAAAACTGTGAGGCGCAAAGCGTGTACAATGAGACATCCTAAAGCATGGCGCGAAACTCATCAAAGGACACATCTTCATTTTGTGTCTTTCACCAACGCTTTAGTCAATATTTTGAGTTGAATAAACTACAACAACAAAAACAGTACCGCGAGGATATTTATAGGCCAGATACGCTTCGAATACAAGCTTCCATTTGCGCCAGGACTTTATGGGTAATTCCCACTGTCATTTTATGTTACAACATTTTATGGGTATGCTGTATAGTAGAAACAATAATCGTGTGAACACACTGTATACTGTTAATTCACATTGTAGATAGGATGTGTCACGCATTTTGCAACATTAATATACATTTAAATAACTTTTTTGGCAACCTTATTCCGATTACGTTATCAATGTTTACTTATAACCCACCGAATCCTAGACGACCCCAACTCACCCACGTGCCTTTAAAATAGCGACCCCATACACCTACTAAATGCACCTCCAATAAAAGTGGAAATTAAATCAACCTCTGCACCACCCACTTATCGCAGCATGGGTGTCACCTACCAGCAATTGTAAATTTGAATAATATGATAAATTATCAATTAAATTTTGACATTTTGTATTTTAAAATCATTGGGTTGAATTGTTCAAAATGGTCCGTTCATGATGGCAATTTTCCAGCATCAATACAATCAATCTCTCTTATAATTATATTAACGTTTTCATGTTTATTTTAGTGTTACACCAAAATAAAAAACAAAATTCCATTGTTGGATTTTCATTGTATAAGGTATTTTAACGACAATCACCCTCTGGGACTCCCATTGACAGGAACATATAACAATTAAAACTAACTGTTAATTGTAGTTGTGATTTATTTGCTATCTTTACTTATACACGAAGCAAATTTGCTAAACGTCAGCAATTAGCTCAGCATTTAGCTCAGTTTCGTTGAAGTTTGCATGCATGCATCGGACAGGTGGCTTCATTGATAAAACAGCAGCCTTGGCAAAAGCGTTTTCAAAAATTCAATTGTTATACTGTGGTAATTTAATGACGTTTTTTTTTTTTTTTTTTTTTTTTATCAGTCGGTGCACTGGAAGAACAATTACATTCAGCGACATATGTTTCTGAAAAACTAAAAATAACAGACAAGTACGAGCGTGCACTGTCAGCTACAGTCACTTAAAAAACTATATAACCCATTCTGATTCTGGTAATTGTGAATTTTTTACAGATACAACGAGACTAGTTTGATAGACAGAGGCAACATACAGTACATGCAAACAATACGTTTCTATAGATATTGTTAAATGATTCGTTTCAATACAAACAATAGAATGTGGTGCAACATGAGGAATTTGCTTTTAAACATAAGTCGTCTGCTTGTGCAGCAAATAAGTAATTGGCAAGTTGTCTTTCCAAACACTGACTCACATTAATCAGAATAAGATCATGGTGATCTCCTTTAATTACAATACACTGCATATACTGTAGCACAGTTTAAATTTTTTAAAAAAAATTGTCAATCAACTGGAAATTCAGTTAAATTTACCATTCCCGAATCCTTTTTCAAAGTAGCAGTTAACGTGCAATAATCATCTCTCGACATATTGTTAAGGTTAGGGATGCTCAAGCGGATTTGTTTTGCAGACGCAGAAAATCAGTTCGCAGTTTTGGCAAAAAATGCAATGCACCAAATTGATTCGTCAACGTCTATTGCAATGATAGAATTTTTTAGACCAATCACTGCTTCACTATTGTTCTATTGCTCTTAAATCTAAATCAAGTAGCTTACATTTTACGAGTTCCTGATAACGTATGTTCAAACACTGTCAGTGATTTCTCGTTACACTATAAAGCTGCAGACATAAAACTAATGGAGTGCGCGAGCAATGTGCCGAGGGACACTTTGGGGGATATTTACTTTGGAAATTTTTAAACAGGTCTAAATGAGGTTTGGTGTAACCTGCAGCTTTCACACTCGTGTGCGGCTGGAAAAAAAAGCAGCGAACAAACATCCCCGTTCGCAGAATTTTGGAGTGGAACGCTGCATTGTCTCAACTCATTCAGCAGTACTGCAAAGGCATATTCAGGAGCAACTTTCTTCAGTGGTGGTACGTTTATTGAATTAATGGAGAAGTTGCCATTCCCAGTTTCATTTTATATTACCTCCAAACCCTGCAAAATTTATGTAAAAATTTATTTATTCAATTTGAATTTCGTCCCCCGTGCATATGGCAGGCGATATCTCGCTCATTCCTCCAGGCAAATACAAAGATGAGCGCCCAGGTATATGAGTTTGTGCATGATCGTTTGGCATCGTATGAATATGGATGGCGTTTGCCTCGATGAATAGAGAGCGAACTCGATAAAAAACGCACACACGGATAGCAAACAGACGAGCCACGTTTTGCCTGCAGTTTCCAACACAGATAAATGAAATCGATATCCAATCTACAGTAAGTATAGTCGGTGGCAGAGGCAGCGAGCGTCTTAAAGCGCATAAGCAGTCAGATGGCGAAAACCAGTCAAATGGGTCCATTCGTTCTGTGAAATCAATGGGAATTGAGCTATTTCCCATCTGAATTATTTATTACAGAAAAAAAAACTCAGTGGAGTTTCATAAAATTCGCGTACAGCAGTAGGTCAATTTTGGAAAGACTTCGGCTGCTCGAAACAAAGACCCTGAAAGAAAAATTCCGTAGGAAATGTATTGAATTCCAGAGTCTGCAAGCTGGAACCTTTGAAGGCTCGGATTTGAAGGCTCGGATGTTGAAAGATTTTTCAACATAACTGGTTTTCATGTAAAAATAATAAAAATTTCTAATAAGACCATGTCTATAACACCATGGGGATTTTCAGAAAAAAATAATTTCACATTTTTAAATACCCCAAGAGTTGATTTTAAAATTATCAAAAACTTCATTTTTACCTGTTGCCTGTGCAGATCGATTATTACATGTCGGCAGCGTTATTTTTAACTTTTACGATTGTTTTGCAGATCGATTATTACATGTAGACAGCGTTATTTTTAACTTTTACGATTGTGTACTGATGTCTTCAATTATAGTACATGTAGTGGGAAATTTAAAAATGTGAATTTCCCAATTCCTAGTTACTTCCCTTCCCTTTTCATCTTCTGAAAATTTCTATATAAAATTATTTTGATAATTATGAAAAAGCTGAAAACAAACGTTTGACGTCACATTTAATTGGACGCAAAACCAGAATTTCACATTTTTAAAAAAGAATTTATCTATGTAACAAAACTTCAGTCCTCCAATGGAAACAAAGCATCCTCTGATGACGGAAGCGGCCCAGATACTACGCCTATAAGGCGGATTTTTATGGGTTTTATCGGCACATAACGTGTTTTATGTAATACATCGGGTAGTACTGTCATTTCTCGATTTCATTGTCAATTCAATGTAGTGGTAGCATTCCTACGCTAGTAGAATTTTTTGCGCATGCTAGTTATTAGGAGTCAATAAAAACAACACTTAATAACCCAACCACTTCATATCCTCAATACTGCTATAATGAGAAAATCTCTATAAGATAGATGGTCATTTCCAAACAGTCGTTAAGCGACGAACCTGCTACAATTCAAGATCCTTTTAATAAATCAGCAATAAAATGCTGTCAAAAGCTCTCTGCAGAAAAATGCCATGAAAGCTTAATGCTTTAAAAAAAGGGCATTTGCCAATAACGCCACATATTGCTTTCATTACCAAATGGACCTTAAGCTGAGTTACGTCAGAGCCGGTATCACGTGACCTTTTCATCGAAACATTAACTAAATGAACGTTCCTCTAAGGCATTTACAGTTATGTGTAGTGACAACAGATGAAGAGCGGACTTTGGCAAATTTGAATGAACCATAAGCAGAAATTTACATCAGAAAAAAAAACATTACTGTACAAGATATTTACATAACATAACTGCGTAAAGAACAGTATAATAATAATTGCAGTCATCACATTCATCGAAAATTAAATTTAACTGACAGGAATTCAATGCCAATTTTTATTTTTCGTTGCAGCAAATAGGATATTAGCCTACAGGATACCCTTAGAAATCAAAAACGAAAAGATCCAAGTATTCAAAATTGAACATAATTTCAAAATTGTAGAGTTCACAATGGCAATTCTCTGTAGAACATTTGTGAAATTCTCCTGAAATGAGGGGAATTTTACTTGCCTTTCAAATTTGCAAAACACTTTAAAAGATTATAAAATGGAATTATTCACCTCGTTTTAAAAAGTAGAATTTTGAGAAAATTGTGAAAACAAAAAATATCGAGAAATCTTAATAAAACAAATTCTTTCGCAGTGATTTTATTTCATTTTTCTCCTTTGTACCCTTTAATAACGGTACATACCCTTTTATATCAATATGTTGTATTTATTGTAAGTTGGCTTTGTTAATTGTAGGCTATGTCACGATTGTGCTGAATGCAGTAATTTTTTAGGCTGATACTTAGAAAGTGGAAATAAGATTCTCCTGGAGTGATGATGCATTGTTTTAGCAAAACGAAACGGGACATATAAGAAATCAACAGTCAATAATTGCGTGAACAAAGATTATTATAGCCTTGTCACGCGTATACCATTTGTCATACTGATTTAGAGTAAATAATTTACATATGTGAATAATGATAGATAATCAATTGGAATAACAAAAATACTTCTCACAATAAAGACATGGTGTCAAACGATCAACTTTTCAAGTGCTCAATCAATTAAATTTGCTTTACTGTGCCAAGAAGGTTGCCAAATTAAGATGTGAATGTATTATAAGTTTTACATGTAGTGCAATAAGCTTATATTTAAAGTTAACCATTAGCTTTTTCCAACTCCTGTACACTAATACAGTACAGTTATCATAACTGAAATATTGGATTGAAACTAAGAAATACATGCAAACTAACACAAGAATGTATTAGTTTGCATAGGTCAATTGTTCAAATAGCCTAAAAATGTATTTTTTTTCTTTGTTTTTTACTTTTGCTATCAAGATAAAAATAAGTCAACATCCAGGGATTAAACCGATTAAGCCAAATGCGGCTTTTTTGTTGTTGTTTCTAAATGTCAAATTATTAATTTGCTCTACAAAATCACAAATTTACTTTCAAAATACAGTTAGAAGTTACGAACTATAGTTCATAAATTTAAAAAAAAAATTAATTATAATGGGTGCAGTAAGATGGAAGGAAAAAATCTGCGTTTGCATACAACTCGTCCGTCCATAATTATCTCTTCAAAATTTGTATCAAAATAGCAATATTCTCTAGTTCATTGGTATTTTGCTGAAGATATACAGGGTGTACCGATATAGTTTGGCTAAAATGACAGGGTAGGTAGCTGGTGATATGCGGAGTGAAAAATACTAATGAACAGGGGGGCGCAAATCACTCCTTAGCATAGAAACATAGATTTGACACACCAATGACAATAGCGCACAACAATTGCTCAAAATGGCGACCATTAACACCAATGCAGGCTTCACAGCAACGCAACATGCTAGACTGACTTTATGAAAAATAGCTGGCATTTCCTGGACCCTTTCACAGGCGTCTATGATACGGGCGACCAAGTCCTCTTCTGTGTCCACTGGAGTTTCATACACGAGCGATTTAACATGACCCCAGAGAAAATAATCTAATGGAGTCAAATCCGGGGAACGCGCTGGCCAATTAATGCTCCCACCCCTTCCAATCCAGGCATCTGGATAGGTTTGATCAAGGTAAAATCCAAACAATAACATGTGGTGAATGTCAACATGTGTTTCCACTTTTCTATGTTAAGGAGTGATTTGCGCCCCCCTGTTCATTAGTATTTTTTACTCCACATACCACCAGCTACAGTAGCCTACCTACCCTGTCATTTTGGTCAAATCATATCGGTACACCCTGTATATAAAGAAGACAACTTGTGGGTTTCGTATAGGGGCCATTCAAAAAGGACGTCTTCATGAGGCGGGTAGGGGAGAGGTGCATTTTGAAAACGCCCATTTCGAATGGCCCCTGATGATGCAAAACCGTGTGCAATGCTAATCCTGCGAATATTGACGCTATGGGTAATCCCAAGGCCATGAAAGTGACAAACCATTTCGCCCGAATGTTTTACCCTGGTCAATGTTCATGATTTCTTTAATCTACCCCGGGATTTACGGCTAGTTATCGGCTAGTTACGGCTAGTACCAAGCTCTGGATAATGTCAATTCCAGAAGATATCGTGATGTTATAATCTGTATAGAATTGAATGTTTAAAAGATCCGGATTTTTATTTGAGCGTCATTGAGCGTTTGTCTATACTCTATAGATCTTATTTGTTTAATGAAGTGGTCGGTGGTCAAGTGGTCAAGTGGTCGGTAAAGATAAAAGGGACATGGTCCCGAAACGTTGCGTAGTAATACTACTGATTGGTCGTGTCACCGTTTTTGAGTAACTCTTATACTGTATGCTTGCTTGCGAAGGATGCAGAGATACCTCAATGCATGCAGGAAACCAGAGCAGCATATACAAGTACACGTGGGTCTGTTAAACATCGTGTTGAAATCATGGCGTGCAATCTAAATATTGAGATCAGTGTCCTAAATCAAAAAAAACTATTGGGAAAGTTTTCTTTTCCACAGACCCCCTGGAATTAGTTTAAACATCTTCCTAGCGCGCACGCATGCAGGAGGCTGACAACAGATAGAAGAGAAGAAAAAAACTGATTAAATACATTAATCATGATTTATGAATTGAGAAGCAAAGAAAGCCTATAGTTTATCATAAATGAATATAAGGATTCCTCATGGAAGAGGTTTTAGAAAAAAGTCAATGAAATTGGAATAATTTGAATTTAAATGTGTGAATAACCACAAAAGTCAACATCTTCGCATCAATAACATTAATTGCTACTACTGCATCGTATTCATGTTATTGTAACATGTCAATGACAGCCTTATGCTGAGATGATAAATCGGAGATCAGAGGTGCTGTGTCTCGTGGCATTTTCCATCTGATATTGCTTGAATGTCAACGGTTTTAATTGTAACGCATCTTTGATGCGTGTCTATAGAAGCCATATAGCAAATATATTTTCATAACAGAGTATTGAACGAGTCCCCTTCTGTATTCACTTTTATTGCAAAACACAATAAGGGTACTCCGACAGAAGTTTTTCGAATGGCAGTTTTGGAAATCGTGAAGTCACGTGTGCAAAATTGACACGCAAAATGGCTTCAAAAAATCAATTAAGGTAATCGCTGTTTTTAAGCCACAATTTTTGCCCACGTTACTCCACGACTACCAAAAGTTCCATTCGTAAAACTTCTGTCTGAGTACCTCTACTATACAATTAAAGGCTTTCAAAAACAAACATGATGATATCGCTCTTATTAACGCATACTAAATGTATTACGAATTTATAAGCAATTCAGCATCAATGGCACATTTACAACTATAGTTGTATAAACTATTGGCTTTAACATATTGAATATACATACAATGTACATGTACATGTATAGGGAATTTATGAAATATTGTATTCGACTTTTAAGGTGCCTTTAACTGTATATAACTATGACCATCTATAATATATATAAAATTTCAGCATATACTTCACGATTGTCCTACTGTAATGTAATGTGAATATCACCATGTACCAGGTACTCTAAACTATTCGTATTTACCTTTAATTGTATTTAGCAAATTTTCTCAAATGTGACGAACGTTGTGTGAAACTTTACAACTCACACTTGTTTTTAATACAAATTTGCAAATACACTTTCAAATTTTTATAAGTGCAGGTGTACCCTATATATTTCGTCCAAGGTTCAACAGAATTAAGCTATAGGAGCATGTTTATAGGAAGAAGCAAACATCATGCTCCAGGTATACATGCACTAAATATACATGCTCAAGGATCTGAAAAAAATATTTTCTAGAATATATTTTCACAGATGCTTTTTATAATTGTATAACGGAATGTCTTTTATCGAAAAATCGTCATTTTAACAACAAAAAATGTGCTTTAACAGTATTACAGCCGAACAATTAAACCAGTGAACTACATTACACGCTATTGTCGAGTCGTCCCTGGAAATTCAATCAACAAACATCTCGGTCGAAATGAGACGGCGCGAATTAATTAATTCAATCAAAGGCTTAATCGTGGGAATATCACGTCGCAATCTCACCTTGAGCTTCTGGCGAGTCATGCACCAACGTTTTTTTCTGCCAAGTTCATGGATGGACAAGTTGAAGTAAATATTTTTGCATGAAATTCTACGGCTTATATGCCCATATTAGGCAGTTTATCCACGCAGCGCCAGCTTATTAATATACGGGGTTCAGGCTTTTATCCCGACTATTAATTCAGGTCTTCATGGGCACTGAACAGACAGGCGCCTGCCTAGAAATTTTTTTATATATCAAATTTATCGCGTTAAATCGTTTGCCATGCGGACAAAACGTGATTTTAATATTTCATACCTGTCCATTTTTTCCTTTTAAGTAATTAACTTATTATTTTGAACGCTAATATTCCCTCGGGGTTATCTAATAATATACGTATGTGGCACCCAACAGTCGGATCTATAGGGGGAAATAAGGAGGGTATATACGTCACTCGGAGGATATTAAGAAATGTCAATTTTTGTTATGTATTGATCCCTAAGGACCTCAAAATCCATCGACTAAAGAATGAAGCGTAGAAAAATCTGCATTTATCACTTTTCCGCATATCAAATGAGGTTGAGAGGGTTGAAAAATGTTCGGGATGCTCTAGTCTTCCATTTTTGAAGCCTCGGATCAAACGTGCATCTAATTAACTCTATAGTTGTAAAACTGGAATGTAAACAATAATTAATTGATACACCGTTTAAAAAAATTTATCATTAAGAATGCTCAAGATTTATCATGCTCGAAAAGAATTTATTTTAAGGAAAAAATGCGTTCTCTAAAGGTCGATGAGTTAGATGAGTTACATGTAAGTGTATACAATTGTAATTTGTATTAGTCAACTTCTGAAATAACTCGGAAAACAGATGTCTGAAAAAACATCGTCATAATAACATTATTATATAGAAGCATCAATACTTTCTATCCACCATATGTAAAGCACCGAATCAGAAATTAATACGATAATTCTTGATCTCTGAGTTTTATAAACTGCATTAAAAAAGAAAGCAGATTCAGGTATAGGCTACATGATAATATCAATGAATAAATTTAGTTGAAAATATCCTTTAATAATGACAAATTCCAATTCTGTATTTTGATAATTAATGTCAGTGGTGACTATATAGCTCATTGCAAAATTCCGCTCATTGCTTTTCTGAATAATTCAAATGTAATCAAAGATTTCGGGCAATTGTCACACTGAACCAACATCCAAGGGGTAATTTCCCGAACATCGATGGAAATTTCATTTTCTATTAAGAACAACTGTAAGCCTATACATGTATATTTAAAATGTTGAATTTAGGGACGAAATATACATTCAAAGTCGAAATTAAATATTGGACCCGTTTGGGCATAATTGGAAGGAGAAAAATTGTTGGAAAACAAGTTTTTCTACGAACAGTTAAATTTACGAATGCACATTTTCGCATATTCAATTCAATACAGTATATATAGGTACTTCGTAAAACCCCACAATCAACGTGATTTTGACCACCATTCAGCGCAACTTTCATACACGAAACACGCAAGCATGGATGCACTTACCCAATGTCGTTGCGGCCGTGTTTTCGAGAATCCAGGCAGCCAAGATCAGAAGCCCAAAAATTAGGTGACGATGACACATCTCTCTTTTCTCTTGATGAAAACTAATCCTCGATTAAAATATGCCTTCGATCATGTTGCTCGCGTGGTCGAGGGGCGTCCGCGAAGGACCGGGAGTATCCAATCACCCGTGAATCCACAGTTGACACATTGACACGAAAATAATTAGAACCGAGTAACGTAAAACAGCGACAGATGCAAACAATCGCATCAACAACAACAACAACAAAAAACAAAAAACGAAGGAAAAAAACCCTGCTAATTTACGAGACGATAAAAGAAAGTCTTTTTCCTAAGCAATCTGGTCCATCGCTATAGAATTGCAGGCTTTGGTGCGTTTTTTTCCTTCCGTGATGCATCATTTCCAGAAGCGACGCGTTTGGACGACATCCAGAGTGCGGATGATGAGGGGGTTGCTGGCGACGTTGAATAAAGGATCACGCAGAATTAGTCGTTCATCTCCGAAATGCGAGGCCGTCGACTTGGGACGCTGCGTTTGTTTGCATAGAATTCCGCGCGAAAATCTTCCCAAAATGCGAACGAAAGCTGCAATTTGCGGGGCAAACCCTAACTTTTACCACCCCAGAAAAGAACGGCGCGCACGCGATGGCGCGAACGTTTAATCATCGAGGGGCAATTTTTGTTCCCTCGGACAAAAAGCAATTGTTTCAGGAGTTTTCACGAAAAGAGTGAAGAAACTGTATTCCGCATCCCAAAACCTTTCGGGCGAAATCTCATTCGCCGCGCTGCTAATTCATTACGTGGTAATTAGCGCGTTTACTTCGGCGTCGTGCTAATTGGTCGTCGGTGGGGTCAAGTGGCTCTCTCTCTCTCCGAATAAAAAAAAAATAACAAACAAGCCGCTCGAAATGGCCGAAGTTTTCTCCCCGAGCCTACCTCGTTCCCCGAGAATCCGCTATATGCCATGAGGACGAGGAACGTGTGCGGCGTGCACGCGCGTTCGCCACCACGTGACGACCGGGGTGATGGGGGTGACCCACATACCTAGATTAACGTTTTACTACCTGTTCGGTTCCACGCCAATTGGTGCAAATGGCAGGACCCTCAAACTTCAACGGCCGGGGTTGGGTTTGCGCGGCGGGGAAGAGACGCTACCGTGAGACGGTCACGCTAGCAACCATTCGTGCGAGGCATTTTGGAGAACGTCAACTATACTCCCCCGCACCGCATTTCGAATACCACATTACAGTATATTACATCGAGGAATTTTTTCTCCCCAACTCGAACCCTGCACGCGGCCAAAATATATGGAAGCAAAAATCCGTAACTTCCGGAAATGGATGGACTATCGGTTTAATACCGAATGCGCACTTCCGATGCATTTGAATTGGCGAAGTGCATTTTGAATTTTTTGCTAATGTAGATTAACTCGATTTTAATTCATTTCTTTAGCGGGTGGGATTTTTTGTTCGAATTAATAAACGATGCTCGGTCCTCGATTAGCTTGGATAATGTTGCTCTCGAAAAAGGAATAGTCGCCATTTTAGTGAGACAATTAAGCAGGATAAGCCATCATTTTATTCAGGATGGCAAAAAAATGCATACTGTATATCGATATATCAACCCATACGATGTTAATTAATGATAAATTTCACCTGTTTAATATTTTTTTTTTAAAAAAATACTGCATTAAAATACATGACAGCATTACAGAATACTAAATAAAAAATCTATTTACAATTATCAACTAGAACGTAGGATATCTTAGAACGACAATCGGAATGCGACTTGCATCCGATAAATTAAATATCGATATAGTTTTACCGATGTACCATCGGAAGAAAATATTGATGATAGCGTTGTCCCCATGATTTTGATTATTTTAACTGCAATAGAGCGTTTAGCAACTTTAGCAATCGTCAGCACAAAAAACCCAAAATATTGTATACTATAGTATATGGATATACAGATTGGAAAACTAATTAAAAGTCCAACTCGAAAATTATAGCACTTACAGTATTTGACCATATACTGACATCTGGAACTAATTCTATACTGTACATATAGAAACAAACGACAAAACGGTTTACATCAGACGTCGATTAAATCTAATTGGCCACTGAGAAAACATTTATTGGGATGTCGTCTTTGATCGACAAATCATCGCTCGATTAGACATTCATTTTACGAGAATTACTCGTTCGGATACAGCTTTTTCCTCGCTAATTCTTGTTTATCGAGATGATTTAAAAGTCGAATCAGGTTTGGAAAACTGAAACATTTCACGCGTGAACGGGCAGATGAGAAGCCGGGTGGGGAAGGAGAGCAAGGTGAGTTCTACAGCCTTGTACGAAATTCATCTTAATAAATTCGATATACGCAACCCAGAGGCACACGTTTTCTATGTCACCGTTTGAATTTTCGTTATTTGAAAACTAAACGCGGATGATTGATCGATGGGTTTCTCACCTAAGCATCCCGATTTACATCTCTATTATGAAAGGAGCAACTTTTTTTTCTCGATACAAATTACGGCTGATAGGTTACCCATAATTCAACGCTTACCAACCAATAGGCCCGAGTAAAAACAAAAAACCGCATTCCTGTTTGAGTTCCCGAATGTACATACGATTAGTTATACGCGATATTGGTTCGCCATAATGACCTGTGAGAATTTATGAATCAATAATTATGACGTGAAAACTCTCGGAGGCAAAATAAACATTTTAAACTGGCGCGTTAACAAATAAATTAGCTTACGAAATGGTGATTTAAAAACAAACAACAGTTGGGTGGTAATGAGTACAACTTGCGTGACTCGCAAATACCGAAGCGCTTTTGATTACATTTTCCATTTCGTCTTAATTTCAATATTGGTGTGTCAGATAAGCGAGGAAATATTGACATTATCAATTTGCATCTTTCAAATAAAATAAAACTATAATTGAGGAACTGAAATGAAGCGAAGACTTCCTGTTCATTAAATAGCTATAGAAGTGCATTACATGTATACATTGAAACTTGTGGTGGTGAGTAAACTGAACGAAGCGTTGCATGTTTTTTTTTATAGAGTGAACTATACGGCCAATGCAATCATGGTTTTGCTTTTTTGAAAAATCTACATGTATATCCGTTGCAGTCGATGCAGAACAAGGAAAAAGTGTTAACATTCCATAGTTAGCCTTTTTAAAACTTCTGTAAAATGTTTTTGTAAGTGAAATCAACTTTCAGTTTTTAGGTGCCCATGCAGGTCAAACGTGTCGAAAATGTTAATAAGCCTTCGATGCCCTCATCCAAAAACCTAATACTGTACATCTACTTATCACGTATAAACGAACCGAGGTTCAGTAGCACATGCTCCGTTCGCGTCCACTGCATGATTGTCCACTTCAACAGGAAACATTACGCAAAAAAAAAAAAATGAGTTAGTATCCTCATTCTACCTCGTCTGGATGGAGCCTCCATAAATGGCAAAAGTGAATCATTAATTACTTCGCCGTAAGATTTCCGCGTTTTTACCGCTTTGAAGCGGATAAACTGGGTGCTTACTAAGATAACATTTTTAATAAATATCATGGAAAATTCCACTCTTCACCAGGGTCTTACTTTTAAAGGTGAAACGAGGTAAGCCTATTTATGACAGATTTTTTTTAAAAAAAATCATCGAATATCAGTTAATTCCATGCGCAGAGGTTCCTGAGCGCATTTTAGGGCTGGATAGCAAATATCGTTCACCTTTTGATTCCACGCTCCCAAAAAATAGAACCCAATTCTTTAATTCGATTGATTTTTTATTACAAATCAAAAACGTCTCCCGAGGAAAAATATCAAATATATATCATTAAATCTTATTATAAGATTGAGTCGTTTGTACACGGATGTGATATGTCCAACTCCCGAATGGCAAAATTATAATTTGCCTTTTAAAATAATGTCGTACAATATTTTTTGTATATATACTATAAATTAATATATATATATTTGAAAATATATTCGTATCCACAATCACAACATTGTACACCACGTGTTTCGGTTTCCATAAAATCATTACACACGCATAACCTTCTCTGTTCAATTTAGAATTTTTTCCATAAAGGTAAAAAACATAGAATAATTGATTAAAATTGACTCTCTTCGCCATGGCAGTTCGTATATATTGGTTAAAACGGCACGATTTCATTCTGTTAAAAGTTCGCAACGGTTAATTATGCTAGTCATAAGGGATAATTATCAAGTATCAAAAAGGAAATGAAGCATATATACTGATCTTCCCTACGTGAATCTCTGAAATTTAGCGTAAAAAACAACTGTTATCAAACCGCAACAGCCATCAAATCAAAACCATTGGTTAATGCACGATAAATATTCTCGCGCATTCCTCGAAATTAATTTTCCGAAACCAGCAAATTTCCCCATTTTCAAAAGTAATAGTTCGCTAAATATTAAATGATATATTTTTTATTTCGTTTCCTAGGAGTTTCTTGCCGTTCATTTTCTTATTAGCCAAAGAAAATTACATGACACGCATTATTATTATTTCTTTTAAATTGGTAAATTTCGTTGAAAAAAAAAAACAAAAAAACAATGACTCCTTTCAGAAATTATAGGTTTAACATTTCCCCTTCCAGGGAGTGCTAACTTTTCACCAAAAAAAAAACAACCTGAAAAATTACATTGACGCCCGAGCAATTTTCAGCATGCAAAATCACTCATCTAATGTATTGTAATTAAAATACATTATGTCCGTTGACATGAACCTGATAAACAAAATTGGCAAGTGGAAATTTCGCCACCACCCACATCAACGAGTAACTTCCCAAAGTCAGAAAATATTTTGGAAATTATTCGAATCTCGCTAAGTATTCGGAGTGCCTCGACCCCGTTTCTTGGGCACATCAATAACGCGAATAAGTGGAAATAAAAATGTAAAAAATCCTATTTATATAATTAATATATTTAACTCATTAATGCTCTTCAATAATCATAATTTCCTTATAACGTATGCATGTACTGTATATAGAAACTGATGTACGCCAAGACCCATACCACCGTTGAACAATGAACAGTTTCTGGAGTTCATTTTCTAATTATACATTATACGTACTCATTATGTATCTAATTATACGTTAACATTTTTATATTAATTCCGAAATTTTTTCGATTATTACAAACAAAAGAATTACATTCGGAAAGACGTTATAAAATGTTACTAATTCAATATATCATTCTCAGGATGAAATTTTGTATTTATCAGCAACTAGCGGAAAAACCCGGCTTCGCCCGGGGTTAAATTAAGGTAGAAGAATGTATAAATTGGAAAATTTTCGAGTTT
>JAQGAO010001138.1:0-26376 GCA_034697705.1 Ommatoiulus sabulosus
GGACCAAAATTGGAAATTGGATTTTTTGGCCTCCCCGGGGTATAGTGCCATGCACTTATTTGCGGGGGAATACGGTAGGTCCACGAAATGCCGGTGTTGACATTTATTGTTTTATAATTTGTACGTGTGTTTCTTTCTTAATTGTGTAATAGTAGCTCTATGTGATTCGGAGCAGGACCCATCCTAGTTAACCATGACATTATCAGGAATCATCTCACGCAGTATAATCCAAATTTTTCACATATGTATCGCCGTACTATACTGTATCTGCAATATCTATACAATTAAAACGTATTTCGATGGCTCATTATTATTATTATTATTATTATTTTAACTTTGGTGCCCAGTGCACGTGAGTCCTTGAAAATTCCCCTGGAGGAAAATTGATATTTGAAGGTACTTTATACACAATGTGCATTACAAACTTGCTACATCTGGATGTTATACAAGCCCAGTGCGACTTTGCCAAGTTAACACCAGTTAAATTAACGCTCTGCAAAGCCCTTCAATGCGTTGGAAATCTGCACAGAAATGCAGACTCAGGTATCAAGAAAACTGATTGAGAAAATGTGGCATGATCAAATGTTTGGAAAAAATGGTACAATAAAGTGCAATACCACCGGCGTAATCTCGTAGCTAAGCAACGAAAACATTGTGCCATAAAATCATCACGGATATATGGTTATCGAAGAAAAACAAAATTTGGGAAATTCACACGAGGACTTTCACTATATTCTAGAGTACAGTAATAATCTATTAAATCCTTGCAGTTTTTAGGAATTTAATAATTAGCAAAATTCTCAACGTATTTCAATGCAAGGCATATTTCATACATTTCATAGATCACGATTTGAAAGATATTCGTATATTTTCAAGAGACTCTCATGCCAGCATTTAATATATATATATATATATATACTTATTGAACCCTGAACAGGGTATACACTGCATAAATTCTCAATACAGGATCTCAATACTGTCAATTATACACGTTTTTAGCCGAAAATTCCTGGTTATCCATTACAGCATATTCACAGGCATAAAACTGCATACAATTATAGCTGTACTCCATATAATCTTATTGAAAAGCTAGAATTTCTAAAATTTCAACACAGACATTTCTGCAGAGTTAACATTGGGAATAATTTCACAATATGTTACATATTCTAGGACAACGAAACTTCGTCGCGATTTGCAAGGATACTTGAATTTCATCACTATTTTTATTTTAGAATTATTCATTAACTATGCATTGAAATATATGCATTGAATAACAAACATTGAAATATACATATTGTATGGATTTCTTTAAAAATGTGGGGATTTCTATGTCACAAAGAAGTCGCCCAATGAAATTGCATAGGCGGTCTTAAAAATTAAATTCAAAGCAAAAAAAATACCAATCATTATTAATTCAATTAATTTTTGTTTATACCGTTAAGACATTGTGCAGCGACCCACGAGATATTTTTATCACCTTTATCAAAGTGTTTTCATGCATCATTTCACAGGCCATCTCAGAATGAAATGGTAGCTCTTTACGCATTTCAAAAAATATCAAATATTTGAAGTTATTGTTTAGTGTCATTAACATATATCCTGTAATTGCCATATAGCTTTTCTCCTATTCGCCTTGAGATCCAGAACTGCTGCTTCAGGGTGGTGAAAACCACGTGAGTGTTTGAGACGACTTGCAGCGCCATCTGCGGGCATACGCATTTAAAATTGGCAGACAGAGCTTTTGCACTTCTGTTGCAACATTATTTAAAACAATTGTGTAATATTAATATATTTTGGACATTTTGTTTCCTATAGAATTGCTAAATACAATGAATCCCCAAGTCATTGCAGTCTTACAACTTTTACAAGTCATTAAAACAAAGTTTTCTGTATGCTCCAGAAAAAGCGCTGTACGTGCTTATAAACTTTATAGGTGCGAGCAGTTCACTGTCAAAGAATAGCCATGGGGCCCAGTCTCAAACTTTACGAACGTCCCTTCGCAGCGTCATGCCTCCATTGCATCCATCAGTCACCAATTGTATGATAATTGAATGCAATTGTATATATTTTGAGGATTTTACAAATAAGCACGAACTGACCCATGGTCAGCCGCCTGTACAATCCCGCCTCTGCATGCACACGGTGAGCTTGAATAAGTTTAACCTACTTTTCATGACAAAAACATGCTAAGAAATGCATGAATGAAAGCTCATTTATATGCCACAGATGTTGGGCAAGAGAATTTTTTTCTAAAAAATTTACACATGCAAGAGTGGACTTTTAAGTTAATTTTAGGTATTTCACAATAAAGAAAGGGGACCGGTGAAAGGTGTTTGGAGGAATGGGATCTCTGAGCTTCCCAATTTGTCATAATCGTGCGGTATAGAGGAATTAACCAAATCTAGTTGTTGTTTTTTTTCTGGATAATTCTTAAAAATACCCTAATGCCCCATTTGATACCAGCCAATTTTAAATCGCTGGGTGCTATTAGCAATTAAAACACGCGGTAGATATACAACCATTTTAGGGTATAAATAAACCTAACTACAAATAATTATATCTGATCAAGTTTCTGTAAAAAAAAAGCAAACAAAAAATGCACGCATGCAGGTCAACAATTTCTAAAATGGTTGAAAATCTCAGCAATCACCTACATGAACGATAGCGTTCAAGTGCATGCAAACAGGCCACTACTTGGATCCACGTCAGGCCTATAAATAAACAAAAACATGCGTATGTCCGGCAATCAACGGTACAAATGTATAATTACGTTTTAAAGTACACGTTAAATTTCGAAAATACGTAGCTATAAAATTATTAAAACCGCAGATATTTGGGGGGTCTACATGGACGGAAGTGTTTTATTGAACATAAAAAGTTATCTATACCCACGGTGCGGGACAATTAGCATACCTGAATATTAAAGGCGACCACTCTGTGTTGTTGTTTGTTTGTGTCGTGGATTTTTAACGTTGGCCTAATTCGGCACACGAGGGCTAAACACCAACGCCAGGGGATGTGACAGCGTCACCTACCTGGGAATTTTGCCTACGAGGGGGGACTTCCACCCCCACAAGAGGGATCTTTAACGTGCAGAGACCAAACGGGATCTACACGGGATCCCGTTAGGATCCGCCACTTAGAGAATTTTGCACTTCCTCAAAATTCTCACCGACCTCGACCGGGAAGCGAACCCCGCTAGTTAGGACCGAGAGGCAAGCGCGTAACCCTCTCGACCATCGGCGCCGGTACCACTCTGTGTGCTCAAAGGTTACACACCAAATTAATTTCGATATAACCCGTTAGAATTTTAGAATAGTGTCATGGAAACCCATGCAGTTTGCACCAAACAATTAGGCGAAATATTAATCGTCAACGACAACGCCTATAATCTGACTTCAAACATTTGGCATATTAAAACTATAATCCCTGATGCTGCAGTATTAATGAGCCGTTATTCTTAATCGACGATTTTATGGCAATTAAAGGAATTAAGAATCCACGCAGCCATAATACAGTATGCGTTGGTCATTTAAAATAATACGCATGTTTAATAATACATTATCTATTCCAAAAGCAACCATAGAAAATGAACAATGGGCATGTAAAGGAATCTATCAATTAAGAATGCAAATCCTGCAAACAATACTGTTAAAAAACGAAGCAGAATGCTCGCAAAAAGTTAGTTATTCAATTTAACATTTTTATACACATTTATTCCCCTACATTTCTTGAAATTTGCAAAAAAACATCGTTTTGGTGCATACGGTATATTAATTTCCGGACATTCCGTTTTGCATAAACGCAAAGTCAAGTTGTACTTGCTGTAGTTGTAAGGGTCTGTCCCCGTAAATATGCACCTGCAGCATGAGCAAAAATTAGCTTATAGAATTTGGATGGTATGTTTGAGCCTATCATGGTATTTCTAGCAAGTTTACGTACACGAGTAATCGAGCGAGCGTACGTCATAGGGCTTTTCGCCATTTGTAAATTTAAACAAAATTCCACGGAGATGCTTCGAGAATCCATTTTAGGTAAAAACTCGGCATACACTTGAATTGCATTCCAGCTTTTCTTCCACCCCCACAGCTCAATAAGCCTAAAAATATTTTTTAAGAAATACCCTCTAGCTCGTTGTCAAACCATGCCGGTTGTGATTCAGTTAAGCCTATCAATTCGATGACCTATAAAGAATCGTTTGGAACAGTATATATACAGTAAACGTAACTTCGTAATGAAACTGTCGAGAATGTCTAAAAATGTCACGCATGTCTGCAAAATTGTGAATAATTTCTAATATTTAAAACACAATACGTGTATCTCTCACTGAGTAGTCTCGTGAATTTATAAACATTTTCTATCAACAGTCTGAGAAATACACGACATTTTAAGAAGAAAAAAAAAAGGTACGTGCATATCGAATGGGTATTCTCGACGCTTTTGAGGCTGGACAGCACAAAAGTTTACGATAAGCCTAAGTTTTCCTCAAACCAATCCCAATCGCCGGTCCAATGACCCCGGCTTGAGCGTGCAACGCTCATTCGTTGCACGTGCCCATACGGTGCACAAATTTCGAATATCTTGCTCGAACATAACTTAGCCAATTTTAATTGCGAAGCACGGTGCAAAACAACTTGAAAAAAATCTCAGAGTCATCGTTGACACACTACAAGTTGAATATAAAATTCACCAATTTCAAGACAATTTTTTACAAAATTGTACATGTATATAGGATTTTACTTGAGAATTGTACGCGAATTACACAGTGCACCGAAGTATAATTTAGTTTCAGAAAATCCCTAAATAATACGAGTCAATTTTCATGTGTAAATAGTTATGGGATATAGGCAGTGTTTGATACTATTTTTAGACACCCTGTTTCACAAAACTAACGAAACGACCATACAAATGTCGACTATTTCCTTCGGTAGGCCTACGTGTATCATTTTTTAGCAATTTTATAAAAAATTACAACACCACGACGTTTTTTAGTAATTTTTAGATAAAAAAAAGTGCACGTGCGCTTGTTTTAAGCACGTTATTGCTGTCAAACCTCTGCTTTATAAAAAAAAAAACTCCATGTACACACCATCGTTTTTGGACAGTCCGGGTGTTAAAATACCCCAACTTGAGTGAAAAAAAAAATAAAATGTCGCGTATATGTAATATAAAAAATTAGACCGAATCCTTTTGCAAATTTGTTCAAAACCAGCGCGCGCTGACCTGTCATTAAAACGAGGCCCTTCCGCAATGCGCGTGTGCTAGAGTGTACACGGGATGACCAACGAGTCCCTTTAATGCTTCGCATTAGGCATATCGAGCGGGCCTACTTCTAGATTAGCTGAGTTACGAGCGGCCCTATACCGTGGCTGGGGCCCGATACGGAAACTGCATTATGGATTTTTCTACTCGTGCTACGGGTATATTCCCACCTACCTGACTCGCTTGATAATTAAGATTAATTGCCGATCTAGCAGTGGCACGGCGCTGCTGCCATTGAGATTCTGGCGGAATAGAGGTTAAGAAAAAGAGAAAGAAAAAATGGTTGGGAGGCGAAACATTCCAAGAAATCGATTTTAATTCTCCGAGCTGCATGAGTACGTTTCGCGCGCAGTCCCGCGCCTTATTTCCTTAATTCCCCCGGTTTTTAATAATTAAAATTAAATTCGTTTCACTGGCGGAAAGACATTTAATCACCCCAGATAGACGTTGCCAAAAGTAATAGAAATAGTTCGCGCCACATCCCCGCCACCAACAAATAGGCCTTTTGGGAGTGCTTCTTCCGGGATGCCAGGTTTAAATTTAGGGCACACTAGGCCCTAGGTGACCTAAAAACGAGGATCAGCGAGACAAAGGCAACGTGTCCAATTTGGGTGAAATTCACGGAGGTTTTGTCCATGGACATTCCGCGCCACCTGCAGACTCGAGACAAATTTTTTGGTGCCAATGCACGGAGCCCAATGTAAACACGAAGTATAATCTTCCAAAAATAAAAACAAAATAAAAATAAAAAATTGGCCCAACTTTTTGTGTTTCATTCCAAAATGATGACCATGAACACCAACAAAAAAACTTTAAAACTTAACCATTACTGACAAAAAGTCGGTTATTTCGCGAAATTTCGTCACGAAAGCCGCTCGTTTGGCGCCTCTACATGTCACTTGACCAAAAAGTGGGTAATATAATCTCTTAAGAAAGTGCACGTACATTTGCAATGGGTATTAAATAATGTGTTTAAACGCTTCTTTTCGAGTTAATGCCAGTTTTAGCCAGTTGAAATGCGGAAATCCCCCTGCGATTCGCAAAACTCCCGGATTTCCCACGTAAATGCAGAGCGGCGTTCTCCTTTTTTACGACAGAATGACGTCACGATTTGATGCCCTCATTTCGGTACATGTATTTCTCCTGTAAGAATACGTTGGAATCTTCCGGTGCAACACTGTTTGTTAAGGCATTCGTTTTTTTATTGCACGGCGTATGATCACGTTTCTGCAGTATATGATTTCTAATATGGCATTGTTTACCATAACCATGCATCTTCAGATCATAGTAAGGACTGCCCAAGGTCCCTCCTACTATGCGTCCATCGAAATGGCACCATTTAAATGTAATCCAATGATGCACGATATAACCATTGAGATTCTGGATAACGAGAATTTGCTAACATTTTGAATGAATGGAACGAGGCAGGAGGTTCTCAAACTGCCCATTGCCTCAATATACAGTATATAAAAATCATTGTATTGCATTTAATTACTAAATGCATATCGTTTCTGACGTTGCAAGTGAGCACTAACTTCGAGACCAAAAATTCAAATGATCATATACAGTGCAGAATACCGCATGTGCTCAACGTACCGTACCTACAATGATTCATTTTATAAATACGAAAAGGATTACAACAACGTTTCCCCGATGAGCTTTTACAAAGTCAATTAAAAAATCGTAAATGCCCTTCAATTCCTCGTAAAATTCACCAGCTAAACAAAAATAAACACCAATTGCATAATTGCGCGAATCCAGAAGAAGCTGCACGAGCACCATAATGATGGAACGCACATTTTCCCAAAGACATTTGCTTCAGAAAATTTTACTTTTGTCAAATTAAGATCAGCTACATGTACCACAAACTCCGGTTTCAACTATACATACTGTATACATGTACATCTAGCGATTTTCACCAAATTGCTGACTTGGTTATTGCATTTTGACCTTAAATCAGTGTTGCTAATGCAACAACTGCTCAAAATGAATGCTTGATTTCTTCGGATCACAACTAAATCTTATAAACACGGTTTAAACTAACAAAATATCTAACATTTACCTGACATGACTGCGATGTATTCAGAAAATGAGTTAATTTTCACAAGTATACTTAGTCCAACTTCAAAATAAGAACTGAAAAAATAGAGAGCCAAGCATCAGAATCAGAACAATCTAAATTTGCATGCTATACATCCCACCCAACATTACAAGTACAGTTAGTACTGTATACACTTGTATGTTCAATTTAGGCACTGCCGATATGGAAATTCCGGCCTGCACGTTTTACAAACGTGGACATCATGTATTTTTTTTCTTTTTTTTGCATCTATTGTTTAATTAAGAATATTGTTGGCATATTAATTTGGCGCGTTAATTTTTGCGCAATGAAATGTTCAACCATATACATTTATGAATATATGCTTATGACTATCAAAAGCATATTTCTAAGAGACTTTCAACACTATCTGAGATAGTAAGTAAACCCATGGCGCTTCCTGTAGAATCTGAAGCTAACCATCGCGTCAGATCTCAAGATCTACAATTGAATTTGAGCGGAATTTATATCGCGCACAAGACGCTCGATGTGATAAGGAAAATTGACCAAATTTGAAGTATCCTGCCAATTAAAAAAAAAAGGTCGATTTGTGCTCACGTGTACGGTGTCTTGTCTTTCGCAAAGTTGAGTATGTTCTGTACTAATCTTATTTTCACTTTTTTGTAAGTTAACTGAAAAAAAAAACTTTACTGGACCCCTGCAGGATGTTGTTCCCATTTATAAATCTTAGTATTTACTCAAAAAGCTGCACAGTTCGTTCGTTGCTTATTGTACAAAAACTATACTAAAAATGTATTTCGGGCGTCTTTTTTCTTCAAATATCTTTTAGTAATAAGATTTTTTTATTTTAACTTAGATCACTGGGAATACATTTATTCGGGCCTGGCAAAGGTTCTCGAGAGCAGCTATATACACATATACACTGATGTATAAGATGTGCAATGATTGCACTTTCCCAAATTTTAAAGTCTCGACTATGCAAGTGGCCACAATGCGACAAAAAACGACGTTATGAAAAGCCGCAGTTTTCGTCATAAAATCGCCCATTTTCTGGTGAACTTGCATACGAAGCACGAATAAAATGCGCCAATGAACGGGACAGTAGCGCTTCCAAGATTGCACTAGATGGTATGCAGCGTATTTTATTCGTCGTTCCATCCGACACCTTTTTAATTGCAAACTGGCACTGAAAATTAAGTTTATGCAATTTGAGGATGCTTAATCCATGCAGAGTTTTCTCAAACAGACAGAATAGTTAACGAAGGTAAATACTGGTAAGTTCCATATACGTTTTTCACGGAAGCAAACTTTATAAATAATGTTATTATATGAAAATAGTGCATTATTCTGATATATTCGACGTATACACAATCATTTTTCCCGGAATCACGGAGATTACTCAGTTATCTCTGCATTACCTAAATTAAATGTGCTGTATATTCCATCTTTGGCAAAACTGTTAAGCATTATAGTTCTTTCTATACAGTGCACCATACCCCTTTTGTGTAGTGATGACTTCAAAAGTAACATTAAATCTTAGCTCTACAGTATACCGGCACTTAAATGCATATAATTAGCGATAACATTAGCCTTTAATGATATTCAAACTCGATTACAAAATAACTTATAGAGTAGAAATTTGTTTTTATTAACTCAGCAAATCTGAACACAGAAGGCAGCTGACGTTTGACTAAAATTCTTCCAACGAATTTGAAGCTTTTGCTCCAAAAGACAAGAATGAAACCTATAGCACTCATTGATATTATGGCTTAACTAAAAATTGAGAGATTGTCCCAGGAATCATTGAGAACAGGAAAGGGTTAAAAGCGAAGCAACAGGTTAACGGGAGCGATGTCCGCTCTTTAAGATCGAGTCCGAAACGGACTTGAACGGTGAATATCAACTGGTAAAGATGGCTTCCATGGCCTATGACGTAACTCTGGGCAAATTTATCACGGTGACGTTTTACGGAGCGAGGAATTATGGTCGCGTTTAGCAACCGATATCACCTTGCGTAAGCATGGAGCATGAGTTATTTTATGACTAAGTAGCTGGTATGCCAGGGGTGTGGAGTGGATTAAGAGCCTTCCAGTGAAATAAGAGTGGAGGAATGCAGTTTTATAATGTAAAAAATAATTATAAAAAATGAAGATGTTTGAAATTCCGTCCAATTAGGCCTCATCAAATAATCGATGTCAAGAATCTCTCTTCGACCAACAATACGTAAAGGGAGTAATCTTCCGGCCCCCCAAAAAAATCAACGATGTTCAATGGACGAAAGGCCGAAGTAAACGGACCCCCGTCTATAAGTAACAAGTTGCACTCAATGGACTTCGCAAATTCCGTGACCGGAATACCATCGATATGGGATCTAGATTGGCCAATGTGATGACAATAACAACAACACTACTGCGCCACTGGTTAGCTGCACGTCGTTGAACTATGCACACGTTTGCACAATGATGCAGCATCCCCATCCGTCCTAATTACAGTAATGTGCGAATTAACTAAACACCAACCATCATTGCGCGGCTTTAACGTCACTTGTATTAAATTAAATACAATTTAACACAAAGTTCCACCTGATTTGCCAAGCATGCAAGATGGATTTTAATAGGCGAATTACACCATGAAAAAAGTCTTGTTTTCACATGCACAAATCTGAATTTGGTAAAATCCTAAAGAAGACGCAGAAAGTATACATGTAATTCAGCAATTCTTGTCGAGTGCATTTCAAAAACTCACTATATAATCTATAGCTTCTATTCGAGCATTTTAGAAACAAGATACCCCAATCCCTATAAACTGTCTCGTTTTTTCCACCTGAATGGTTTCGGCGTGGCAGAGTTCATTCAAAAGTGAAATTTAATATATTGATATACATTGATATACTGCGAACTATTTCAAGATCATCCCTATACCTGTATATTGAATTATTTTAATTTACTTTTTATAATAAAATGGAAAGTTGTATTTAATAAATATTTCAAGAAATGTTGAAAATGATTGCTTATTCAGCTATTAAAAAGCAACATTTTATCCGCTATTCATAAAGCACTTTTTTCGGTCAACGGTCTCGACATACATGCTGATGGTTGGGCGACATCGCGATCGTTAAAACTTTACATGAATTCGCATTTCCATTTTTTTTTACTTCCTCAAATAATCGTACAACCATTTCAATAAGAAAAGTTATAAAACCTGAACTTTGGTGACTTCGAAATCCTCTCGAAAAGTGATAAGAAATGCATTGTATTTGGTGATGACATGCCTCGCTGTGTGATGACCCCAAAAACCACAGTGAATGGCCACCTAAATTTCGTTATTTCTTAAGGATTAAATAAACGTTCAAACTATTTTGAACAGAATTCTATATTTTGCGTTAACAATGTTTCATTTTCAGACATCGCTATATTAATCAATGACCTGCACCGATGAAGACGGACTTGCACTTACCTAGAAGCAGCGGGCTTTGCCGGTGAAGTCACAACAGGAATATAAATATTCATTTTAAAACAAAGAAATTATTCCATATTGCTCGTAAATGTGCTTGACCACAGAAATATCCAAATCCTTTCTGGGTTCAAGCAGAACAGTGACCCGCGCCACAGGTAAGTCGTACTATCGAAATTAAACCATTAATTTTTTTGCCATCTTGGGTGAAGTTTCTTTGTGCAGTTCTCCTCATGAACTGCAACGTTATAGTCCCGAGGAATTTTCCATGGGGTCAGTAGCAGGGTAAGGACTGTTTTTGCAGGTTTTCGCGCCATTTTTTCTCCTTTTCATCCCCTCCCATTTTTCAGTTTTTTCTTTTGAATTCCCACGCTATACCATGGCTATACCAATGTTCTGGTCACTAGTATGGGGTCCACCTCGAGCCCGTTCCTCGACCGCCCCACCCCCCTTGCCCTCTACCCATATGCACAAAAACACCAATTTAACCCCCCTCCTGTAGGGTCGTTTTTGCTGTTCTGGCCACGAGCAAGCAAGATTGCAAGGGGTACACCCGGCACGAAGTGGACATTGGCCAAGCCCGTATGGATTCTGCTGACCCCCAAATATTTCCTCAAATCGCGAGTGAATCGAGGCTTTCCCCTCGTGCCCACCTCATCTCACGTTGGAAACGTGCTCATTTCTATGAAATATTGTCGTACTTCTTCAGGACAATGTTACCAGCAACTCATAAGATGACGAGAATTCATTTAGGACATATATCACGTTAATTTAAGAGTATCGAATAAAGACGAAAAATCATGTTGAATTAAAATTCTAGATTAGAATAATGTATATATACGCATATGTGCTGTAGCTCTTCAGACTTTTTCTATAAGTAATGTTCCAAAGAGAAAGTCGTTAATTCTGAATTAAAAATGTGTTTAACAAATTCCAGTTGTTTGTACATGGCATGCACAAGGCTTTTAATCGGGCTTCGAATTGAGCAACATTTTTAATTGCTAATAAATTTTAACGCTTTAAAATTCAACTTTCACTCGAAAGAGAGAAACGCTGATGCGAACCTGCAGTGTTTCGTTTCAGGCTGGTCGATGATCTGATTAATGCCAATCGTACGAATGGGCACACATTACTTATTGACGAAAGGTCCATTAAAGCAGTTCTTAAAACGTGAAATTCAAACCGAAACAACAAACAAGAGGTACGAACTGCCTGTACACAAGTTCTCTTCCTCGCTTCATTGGATGCACGCTCCCACGTTACTTCTCATCTTGTTTTTTAGCATCTGATGTAAAATCTAGCAGAGAAAAACGCTGCTTTCCCTGCATAGCTCCCAATTACGTTTACTTTATCCGCATTTTTAGAGTTAATGGGGGATTAAGTCACTTGCCAGAAAAATGAAAAACGGGCGTAAATAGGCGCTAACATCCTTTAACGGCTTACTGTTTCCAAAAGTGCTACCAGGCTACAATTCTTAAAATAAACGCCGAAAACATGCTGGGTTCTGTTGGTTCAAAGTGTTGTTTTGCCCAATTTTGCTTTTTCAGTTTATTTTTTAAATATTCCATTTACGATGTCGAATGTTACGTGTTATCAAACTCACATGCAATTGCTGTGCCATTTAACGTTTTATACTATTTGTGAAGAATTAAGAATTTTTTCAAATTTAAAAGAACATTCAATGCAGTAATTGGAATACAGACGATTTATAAATGAGGAAATTTAAGAAAATACTCGCCATTTCACGTAGATGATTACAGTATTATGATCATACACTAACTTCTCATAAATGATGAAAGTCGAACACTCAATTGCAGCATATACAGAAAACTTATATTTAGGAAAACATGCAGAGTTACATGAGTTACACATGAGTTATTTCCATCATGTTTTTATAAATGGAATCATTTGATTATAAAATGTTATAACTTGTGCATGAAAAAGTTTACTGCTAACTCGTAAAGTTCATGAAACCTCATATTTTCTATAGCTCCAGATATGTCGCATAAAGTAAAACCTTTTCACATTAAATAAAACTTAAGCAATTTTGGCGTTTCTGCTGGTAATAAAGGTGGGACATTTATCATGTTATTGGAATTTAATACTAGTCATCTTCTAAAGGTTATAGGCACTCTTTTATGGGGTCGTATTTGACAATCCTTATTGAGCATCCCCCTGCTCAATGCATATGCTCGGGACCAAAACTGTTTCGGATTTTGGAATATTTGAATAATGAGACATCTTACTGGATAGGACCAAAAGCTAATCAAGAAATTCATTTGTGTTTCATATGCTGTACCTTATAAACATGCAATTGTAGCCTGAAGGTAATTTTATGCAATAGGCAATAGAGTACATGTACAGTATATACTCAAACAGAAGCTTTACGAATCAAACTTTGGCAGTCCTGAAGTCATGTATGCAAAATCGACACGCTAATTGGTTTACAAAATTCACTCAACGTTATCGCTGTTTTTTAAACAATCAGCGTGTCGCTTTTGCACCCGTGACTACACGATTACCAAAGTACGAGCCGCAAAGCTGCTGTCTGAGTGCTCATTTTAATTTAATTGTGTGCATGAAACCAAGTTTTTAAACATTGAACCACGAGAAACGTAGGCGCTCAAAAAGTTTGAAGTTTTGAAATATTTCGGATAAGGGATACGTAACGTGTTTTTAATCGACGATTTTAACATTGAGCTAGAACAGTGTTAATGGTCCTAATTATCAGTTGATCATTTTTTTTTCTGGTTAAATTTTCAGGCCAAAAACATTAAAATTTGTGCCTTAAGCCCTATTGGCTCTACGTGTGTTTTGTGGGGCGAAAAGGATGAAAGTTGGAAAAGTTTGAAAACACAGCATTTACAGAAAGTGCTATTGCTGTGATTTAGGTTACTGAAATGGAACCCAACGGTCATAAAAGGGTCCAAATAGGTGCCCTTTTAAAGCAGAACCAGTGAGCTAGGAGGATCCATTCATTGTTCGACCCATGAGGGGGTAGAAGAGAAACTATTTTGGATGGCACGATGACCACCAAAAACACGCACTCGGCATGCGCGTACATGTGGTCAAGGGCTCCAGCCAAAATTACAAAAACCAAAACGGATTTAGGGTCACACGGTGCCCCTTTTATTTGACTGGAAACTGCAAATTCTTGGAAAACAAAAGCAAAATCATGTTCGAGCAAGCCAGGGGGAATCAGCAACTTTTGAAAGGTCCTAAAGAGCACCTGGGGCGCTTCATTCCAACAACAGATGGTCAGAAATGAGATACAGTGACCGGAAGCTGGGAAAGAATGCGTGCTCACAACCTCACGATTTCCACAGAACAGAGTGCTAACCAAAATTATATTCTAAAAATAAGGTCTGCATCCTATAGGCTCCCAGGCCTCACTCCCAACATCGGACAGTAACAAAAAGTCATCTAAACGAATATTAGCAAAATTTGATACTTCTGAAAATAAACTTCACTTTAATTTAATAGTTGATATTTTAATCACCCATTAATTTTCGTCTAAATAAACCTTTATGGCCCATTAGAAGTTAATAGTCTTTAAACCAAAATTTATTAATCGATGATTCAATGGGTAACACACTTTGTAATGCACCCTAAATGCATTTTCATATTTAGGATATTTTAATGAAGCAAATAACAGTCGAGCCTTTATTTATAAAAATGACCATAAGGCGACTTCGCTTGAGTGAACAAAATTTATATATTTTTGCGAAACAGAATTTGGTCCCAAATTTATATGACAAGTTTGACTTCCAGCTAAAGTCTATCAATATAAAATGAAGCTGCATTTGCTTGAAATATCGTTTTCGTTCCATTCTTATATGGGACGGCAACATAAGTATAAATGAAAAGAATGTTGAGAACTGACCAAGAAGAAACTTTCTACTTTCACGTGAATAGCAATTACTGGTTAGCCACATTAACGTTGCTGACCTGGTCAACAGAAATAAAATATCATGTTAAGAAGTACATTTCGTTTAATATTATCACACGCATCGTTACAACCTAAACTGTGTGATTTTAAATGCATCACCAAGCATGTCACATTATAAGGACTCAAGCACTTAGCAGAAACGTTTACATGCAGTGTACCAGGTCCAGAAATGTCAAACCTCGTACTGGCCACAGTATCCGCTACATTAATCGAATATACATGCACTGTGATGCACATATATCTATCTACATGTATTTAAAGTAAATAATTGGCGCGTGAATGGCATGCCCCATTCCCGAGGTGATAAACATTCGTGACGTACATGTACCTTAAACGTACTAGTAATAACGTAGTCAAGATTAAAGTTAAAAGCTCACTCTCGTTAATTTCAGTTAAATGAAAGCCTTCTGGCGAGCGGTTCGCTGAATGATTTCAGACCATCTCTCATTTTTTCCCTGGCATTGAGGCATGCCTTTTACCTAGAATTCTACCCCTCCCTAGTTCTTCAATAAACGCACTCCAAAAATACCCAGCAGTATTCTACTCCTACCCTTGGGTCAGGACACGCTAACAAAGACTACAAACTAGAACAGGATCCTGGCAACCTCTAACGGCCCTTTGAGCTCACAAAAGGACCTTTTCAATTCCACGTCACGGTTTTGTGGGAGAGCAGACAGAAAAATCATACAGCCCTTATTCGTGAATAAGAAAAAATAGTTTTAATTGAGAAAAAAAATATCTGTCTACATCTGTCGTGATCGAAAGCGGTTTACACGAAAACCAATGCACGTTAAGCTCGGCCATTACGACTAACCTTCAGGTAATTTTTAGACTTCGGGGCGTTTATTTCCAATGGGTAGATAACGTGATTTCTGTACAGAGTTGCCCCAAAATCTGTACCCGCTTTTTGCGTGCCCTAATGTTTATGTTTTTCCTAATGCAACTGTGTCCAGAAGAGCCGAATCAATGGACATTCCCTGCTGAGAGACATTTTACCAAGCAGTATAGTCCATTGATTAATCTACCGTACACTGATCGAACCTGAACAAATTCGCATAGCCTAAAATTCTTAAGTATATGCATACAACCTTACTACTAATCTATTACTTCATTACAACCCACGACATAACTATAGTTTGATATGATGTAGTCGGACCATTTGGACTAATTTTTGTCAACCAACTTGGTTAGCAGTTGAGAGCGAGGATATAAGGCCACAAAAAAATTGGGAGATAAGGAACGCGCGCATTTGCAATTTACCAAGTGTCACGTGATTCACCAGGGACGCCAGCCATATCATGAGGACCCAAAAATAGGACTCAATTTCGTCCAAACTCAATGGACGGAAATGCACCAAGCACAAAGAAAATTTTGATGTCCAGAACCCAGCTGTCAAGACAGTTTAACTGTCTTCGGATAAACGCAAGTACCGGACAATGGTGATCTTCGGCTGACCACCATTTCAATGGTCATGGCTAATGCCATCGCCATGGTCTTCACATACGAATGGAAGCTTCGTGAAGCTTCTATGAAAAAACTGCGATTGACACCATTAAAAAAACTTGCAATTTTCGTCCCTGGTGGATGTGATAAATTAAGAAACGTTCCAATAAGGCGATGAAATGAGTGATGAATGGGAAAATTCCAGTGAAGAAAATTCGGGGAAAACTACCTTCACGATAGAACACACGTGTACCCAGTTTCATTGCGCGTACTGGCCAGAATATTGTTACAGTCGTGAAAACTAGGCTACAATTTTTACTTTCATGTACATGTATATTAATTCAATAGACCCTACACATGTAAACAATGGAAAATATACGCACCATGCTATCAGCGCCTCTGGTGCTAGATGTCATCATTTAATCCAACGTTTCGTTATTAAAATTCACTCGGACACTTCCCGTTCCTGCGTCTTCATTCATTAGGGAAAAATGTTACATCGTGAACCAACGACTCAAGAGTACAGTAAATAATTTAGAAAATGAAACGGGCAAACTCAGTAATTAAGGTGCGCGGGTCGCATATGACGTAACTATTACTTTTTCATGTCTGCCATGACAAGCGCATTCCAATGACCAAAACCACGTCACGTATTTCAAAGAAATCTGGGAGCGTTGAAGACGTAGCAAGCAGCAGTTCGGGCAAAAAAAGATAACAAATATTACGCGCCCAAAAATAATTCAAATTTCACAGCTTTTTCGTCACGATCGACTCACTCTAGACAGTTACATGTACGTGAATGTTGGGAATTAGGCTTATGTCCCAAGGAACCATTTACATGTCCTTCTTTGGACGGGATTCTCAGAAATAGCAAAACATGGGCGGCATGAATCAGGATGAACAAAACATTGAAAATTACGGCTAGAGATGACTATTTTCTACGGAAATATGTGGTTCAACTTTGATAAAGGCTTCACAAATCTGTCTCGAAGCAATCGATTTATAAGAAAGAAATTTAATTCTCAACTCGTTCCCCAAACATCAGAAACGCATGCTAGAATAAAGATAATTCTACTTGACTTACCGGACGCGATTAGTTTAACTTAACCACACATTTTCTGGACTTAACAATGAATAAAACGACAATTTTCAAACTTGCCGCACGCGAGGACACATTCGAATGCTCAAAAATGGCGCCCTACACATTCTAACATTCTGAAATGGATATTTAAAGCGTCGTTTTTTGGACGCTTTTCCCAATTTTTTGGCAAATCATACATCGGTACGAGTTATCCTTCTACTCGGCGAATACGTTAACGTTAACAAAAAATAAACTACGGTGAAATGGCAATGAAAAACTCACCTTTTATTTCGTCGAACGGTGCGGCCCATTGAGAAGACAAGCAGACGAGAGATGTTCCCGTGGCTGCACCGGCCATTGGTCAAATTCCAGCGACATTCCTCAGAAAATTACTCGAAACACAAATTATGACTAACGCGAAGGACACTGAAATTAAAGGCGGCTGGAAAAAACGAATCGTTACTTGTATTTACAAAACAGATGTACAGAGCGATAGATTTCAAATCATTCAATCAATCACAGCCACGAAAAAAGCGCGTAAAACGCAAACAAACAAGCGGGTCCGATTACAGAGCCACCCAGCGACAAGGTCAACGTTCACTCCTGTTTTCAACCAAAATCGAAAATTAGGACCAAAAACATCAAAATTCAAATAGTACATGTAAATTCTCCGAAGATCCGTAAAAGAATAGGAAAAATCCGTCGCCATTCTTACAACTTTCTTTTTTTTTTTTGGAATTATACTTTTCTTATTAAAACAAATCGCCGATTATTGTAATCTGAGTTTTTTTGCACACAGGAATGTGTCCATGTATACTTTAATACAGTATACTAGTGGGAAATTTGGGTGGTCTTATGAAAAAATCACTAAAGTTGGAAAATCATCTGTAAAAATTCTAAACCTAATGGACCACTACGCCCCAAAAATAAAAACTTATCAAAATAGAATGGCGTGATTGTTAACCTAACACAGCTGGCAACTGTGATCATAGCAATACAAAAATGTATGACAGTATTTAAACTTTAGCAAGTTGCTCATTGGCTATACAAAGAAAAATATTTGATTAGAAAATAGCAACTTTTCTTGCAGAAGTGCTATTGCAAAACAAAGTAAGAAAAACTTTAGGTATAATCCATTTTGCATAAAAACTGCTCTGGTAAAAAAAATGTTCTGTCCCCAATATTGCATGTATTCAATACAAGACTGTATTATGCAATATGTTGAGTTTATGGTGAGCATTAATGATCACAGTGATTAAAAAATGCATCCTATATTATTAACAATTTCGAGTGTATTTCAAAAATAAACCCCGGAATTAAATCAAATACAATAAACCCAATTTTTAGGACTGGTTGCATGGATCATTGGGTAATTGGAAGATTGAAACACATTTTAGTTGGGAAATTATCTAAACACCCCAGCTCATTCTGTGATAGCATTCATGAAGACCTTGCAATGTGCCTTCAATTTCATCACTTTTTCATTAAAAAAAAATACTTGTTTTAGATATTAAGGATATACCTAAAGTTTCATTTACTAGAGGACAGCATATTATCAAATAATCAAAAGGACTGGAAACTCACATCAACTATCTTCCTGTAAAGGCTCATAAAACAAAAGTCAGAAATATTGTTCAACAGCCAGCTCGAAACAACCAAATTCTCTGGTAGTCTATTAGTGTCCGAAGACATTAAATCATTATATCTTTATAATTGCTGTTACCTTTGCTATATTTATCTCATGTTCATACACTTGTCTATTGTATGATAAGCTTATAATGCCCTCTTGAAAATGTGAAAGTGAAAAACTTAGAAAAGATTGCCTATAATAAACGTTGAGCAACCTTTAGTGGAATGCAATACTTTACTGTTATATTTTCTTGGCTTTTTTCAACTTTTTTTGTTTGTATTATCCTTCTAATTTTAGATATTTCAGTTTCTAGACACGATCAATATTCCAACTGTTGTTTTGTGTGACTGATGATCAAAGATCAAATAGTAATTAATAGAAGCATTTTGGAGAATGAACAATAGTAGAAATAAAACTATATAAAGTTGTGTTATTCATAATGACAGGAAGTGAATAAGATTCGTTCTTTGAAAATGGAGGATAATCTAAAACCATTAAAAATGATTGACATTGTTTTACGTAGGAAATTGAACACAACTCCGCTACACAATTCCAATTTAATTACACTTTCGTTGTGTACCAATTCTTAAGTTTCTGATGGGAACGTTTTCTGTAGAATGTAGCTGATTGTTGTCACTGAAGCAAATCCCAACCCCACAAAGTGGTTCAGGTTTTCGTCACGTGATCTCAACCCTCTCCTTGATAACTGATCGGCACATAGGGCAGAGTTCCAATAGAAGAACACATTTTGTGCAAAATCCGCTGCAATTTTCAAGAAACAAATATATCAATGATCAGCTGAGAAAAAGACTAACTCTGTCCGAGTTACGAAATTAAAATTTAAACAAAATGAACATTCAAATTAAATGCAATAATATTTTACTGGCTGCTAATTGAATTTCTTAGTAATCAATTATTTAACCAACTAGATTAGTGCCAATGTCTTCGTGGCACGTAATTTCACAAACTTGTATTTCAAAATTAGTTAAATCGCTCAGGTATTTTACATGAGATATTTAGTTGGAAAAAGTGCAAACTTACCCATGCTCACAAGGAACTAATCTCATATTAGCTCGTTTATCAAAACATAATGTACAAGAATCCTCTTTCACAGTAGTTTGGCGTAGACATTGTAGTTTTAAATGTCTAGTGCATGATATATGAAAAATGAAGTCTTAGTAAACGTTATTTGGAAATTTACGGAAACCAGTGGGAATCAACCAAAAACTGTACACAAATTTACTAATAGGTAACTTGCCTAGGAAGAATCCTCCTCTCCTCATCAGAAAGTTTAGCAAAGTCATTGAACTTTGAAAATTTTCTATCACAAGGGGGAAATTTGAAAGGCTTGAGACCAAAGTTGAACTCACACTGCTGGAAAGACATGAAACTGGCAGCTGCAAAGAAACCGCTTCTAGTAAAAAGAGAGAGAAAAAATAACCTGCATTACACATAAAATGATAAGTGTGGGTTGCACCAATGTATTAGAACATTAAGGCGATTTAAAGTCAATTCCCACAATACTACAAATTTCTGATGATATTTTGTTTTAAAAAATGATTATAATGGAAAAATTTATTTCCATCCATCCAGTATTACTTAGCAACCAACTCATTGCATTTTTTTGTAAAATTTGCAATTTCACTTATGATTTTGGATTTTTGACATTTTATTTTTTTAAACATAATTTAATGGGGGAATTTGATATAGTAATGAATATCAGTGAATTATTTGGTTAATCTTTATATAAAAGAAAAATCAAATTTCTTAATTATAACGATTGCTTAAGGAACCAAATTTGTTAGCGTCATGGTAATGTCTTAAGGATCAATTCATGCCAAATTTTGGTTGCAACCCACCATAAGTTAGAAAACTTTTTTTAAATATTAAATAAGTTAAATTGTTCTTACTTAGCATTTAAGAAAACATCATTATATGCTTGTTTTAATGGCTCTCCATTTAAATAAAAAAGGATTTCATTGGAACTTAAATCAAGCAAAGCCCCTAAGACATCGCCAGGTTTCCAACATCGGTGTGTGTGTGGCCGACTACTAGCATTAAACCAAATCAACTGCCGACATCCATCGTATGCCAATGAGAATTCATCATCGCCAATTCCATAACCTTCCTGAAATGCAAATAATTATAGATGTACAATTGTATAATGAAATGTTCATAAAGACTAATAACCTACAGGCACCTATAATATTTCATATTTGTTAGAAATGTTAAAATGCTCATAATTAGAATGAGTTTTATTCTAAATGGATGTCAAATATGCATTTTTTTATTTTTTAAATTTGTTTCTTTTCATAAATAGGCGTTGAAACAATCACAAGTTTGCTTTTAACATAATTAAAAATGTGCGTCTATAAAAGAAAATATTAAAAATTCCATACATACATGATTAAGAAATTTGCTGTTTTTTGTAGCCCATCCAATCTGCATAACACCAGATGTGACGATCGTTACTTCATAGTACCAGATGCCAGAGTCCACGGGGAATGTGCAACGAACACTTTCAAAGGATGCTGCATCACATCGGGCATGTAAACCATCTGCAGAAATCTTCAAATACTCACTCACGTCGTTGCTATTTAGCATTGCATTCAAATTACTGTGATCCACTTTTTCATAGGTAAGAGTACGTCCCTGAAATCCAAAATGTTTTGTTGAATAATTCGTAATTATCGAGAAATTTATGTACTGATAAATTGCCAAAATCCACTTACTTCTTTAATAACTGGCACCAAAAATTGAATAAATAAATGAAGGAGGTAGGATGAAAAACAAGATTAGTCACAAAAACAATCAGTTTACTTAAAGAAAATCATTGCATGGACTACAAGGGCAAATGCAAAGAGCAGCTTTTGATAATTTAAATTCTGATAATTAATAGTGGTACTTAAGACAGATACTTTGCAAGTTGTACTTGGGAAGCTGTTAAGTTACTTGTGCAAATAGAATGCTTTAATAGGCTTACAAACATCTAAAACCACGAATGAATATTTTAAACAATTTTACATTTCAATTTTGCACACTAGACTTCACAACAGCCAAAAAACGATTTACAAAGCTTCCGTTTGAGTGCCCCTACTAAACACTAGAAAATTTTACCAAAACAAAAGACCTAAAATGTTAAAAGTAACTTTTGGATAGCTATAATTTTTTTTATAAAGTTATGGCAGATTAAAGAAAACATTGTTTGCAACCAGCCTTGTTATCATTTTCAACTATTTTTAAAGAAATTAAATATTAATTAAAACCAGTCATTCAAATTCTGTAAGCCAAGAAGCTAAAATTTGCTAACACCAAGAATTTTTAACATTTTATCAGGTCTTAAAGAGTTTAATTTAATTATCTGTACTTACAAAGATTATCAAGACACCACTGTGCACAAAATGCAACTTGTTGACGGACATAGTCTTCATCCAATAACCATGATTCTAGCAGCTCTAAAGTCTCGTGATTGTTTTTAGCCAACCTTCTATTAATCAATAATTTATTTTCACCTGAAATATTGAAAAATAAGATCATATGATATTTAATCTTCAGAAAAGCAAAAGTAAATGTACTCAGGAGTACACTATCCATACTCACTAGTTTGAGCAAATTTTTCCAGTGCCAAAAGTGCAAAAAGAATCACGGAAGGATTCAGATTAATTTTCTATTAAAATCAAAAAGTCATAAGACAATCAAGTTTCATTACAATAAATAAGATAAATGTAAACTCTTATTATAATCCAAGCAATACCAGATTTGACAACAGATACTCCAGGGTATTTTCAGTTAACAAAGCTATGCTGCTTGCACCTACAATAATTAAAAAAAGATTATCTCAAGATGTAAAAATGAATGAGAATAGTAAAAATGTTTGTTTCACGTACTAACCAGCCAATTTTTCAGCAATGCAGCCTAAAACAACACAGATATTTCTATGCCAAGTTGGTTCATGGGTTTTTTGCTTAACCAAATCATCGCTTAAGCTGAACATTTCAACAAGTGTAATCACAGATTCCTAAAACATAGAAGTATAAGAAACGATAGCAGAATTGCCAACATATATAATTGAAATGGTTAAATGTGTGGAATAATTCCAAAGATAAATCCCATTTCTAAATTTTATTTAAAAAGGCACATGGGTGAGATGAACGGCAAAAATATAAACTTGCCCTAGACGGGAGAGGACAATCATCCAAAAGTAAAGTGATAACAGCTGGCCCCAGAGGATCTTCCATATTAATTATTCGCACCATTGAGTTGACCACCGACAACCAACCATTCTCTTTGTCGGCAATACAGTGCAGTTTTATCATCGAAGGTGGCGGCTCTTGGTCACTAGGAAATACATATTTAAAAAGATTACATCATTAGATGTACATAACTGGCATCAAGTGGTCGGAAGATAATCCAAAGTAAAGAACACGACCAAAGTACGCTGTTTCGCTGGTGGCGAAACGTCGCTTTTAAATTAAACTGCGTACTTTGGTCGTGTTCTTTACTTTACATCATTAGATATCACAAAAATTCAACTTTTCTGCAAATGCCATGGCCTATCTTTTAATCCTCTCTAAAGAAGGATATACTGTTTAAATTTACTACCAATCAGCCAATTACAAAACGCCACTTAAAATTTAAAAACAATGATTATTGAATTATTGATAGTTACAGGATTCCGATTCTCAATTCATATAAACTCACTTGTCCACTAAAGTACGAATGACTGCCAGTGTATCCAAGACTAGGTTGTCGATTTTGGCCTGCGCATCCAAAGGCGTATTAACCACTGGATAATGGTTCCTGTTAGCAGCATTATGGTGGTTGGATGTCCGAAAATGGGCTAGACTATGGCTATTCGAGTTTGCACTTCTTCGAGCGCTTCTTTCGTTTTCGCTCTCCTTACAGATGCAAGATCCCATAATTGGATCGAACGTTGTCGAAAACAGACCGAAAATGTCACCAATTGACTTTGGTGGTACTCAAGGCATTTCAGAAATATCTATATATAAGGGAAATTGCATAATAAATTGTTTATCAATGGATTATCTCGATAATACTATCCACTATTGACTTACTTTTACTTTAACATGCATTTCCAGCAGGCATGTTTACCCAACATTGAGACTAGTTTTGGTGGCAAGATCTTACAAATGTAATGCTAATATCAAAGCACAATAAACCGCGAACGACTTAATTGACTGGTTCACGAATAATTTCAACAATTACTACTTTGGAACCAGATAATTTCTACAACTTTTTTAAATCCAGTAGACGTTCGACGTCTACTGGAAGCTCGAAAGAAAAAACATTAACAGGTGGCGCCACAGTTCGGAAGCAGAAGATTCAAGCTCAAGGGACATCCGTTAATTCTGTCTGAAAAGCACAGTGTACGAAATTTCGTATGCTGTGTGAAAAGCCAAGGATCAACCATTACAGGGTAACCCCAGAAATTTCATTTTCAACTTCCCTGACTTTTACAGGTTTTAAAAAAATTTCCTTGACCAATGACAACGTGAAAAATTGACATATTTTCCAAAATTGACACTGGAAAAAAAATATTTTTTTAAAAAGTTTACCAACAACAATTTTGAAAATTAACATAGAAATTGCATGAAAATTTTTTAAAATGGGAAAATCTTGTATTTGAAAAATGTTAAAAATTTGTGCTCGGAAAAAGTGGGAAATTTTGCAATTTTGTCCTCAGAAAATGTGGAAGATTTGTACTAGGAAAACCTAGAGAATTTTGAAAATTTGTACACGGAAAACGTGAACAAGGTAACGGCTAACTTGACACGGCAAACGTGGAAAATTGTGCAAATTTCTACTCGGAAGACTTGAAAATTTGTACTCAGAAAACGTGGAAAATGTTTAAAATTTGCACTCGGAAAACGTGGAAAATTTTGCAAATTTGTTGTTGGAAAATGTGGAAAATTTTGCAAATTTGTACTCGGAAAACGTGGACAATTTTGCTAATTTGTGATCTCGGAAAACGTGAAAATTGTGCAAATTTGTACTCGGAAAACGTGGAAATTTTTACAAGGAAAACGTGGAAAATTTTGCAAATCTGTACTCCGAAAATGTGGACAAATTTTGCAAATTTCTACTCGGAAAATGGGCCCTGAGCTAACCTTGTAGAAGTATTAAATTTGGATCGCCATGACTGCGTTGAATTTCCCAGGCTTTTTCGAAATAAACCATTCTTTCTTGACTTTTCCAGGTTTTCCAGGTCTGGGAGAACCCGGTAGAATATACCACGCAATTTAATATCTTAAAATGAAGAAAAAAAATGTGCTATAGATGTCATAACGTTAAAAGAACTTTAGACAAAATGAGGGGGAAAAAATACATTTTAAAGGGGATTTCCCCGATAAAAAAAATGCAGCACCTTCCCAAAGTTCCATTCATACGCCATTCATGAACTTTGATGAAACCTTAGTTCTCATCGTTTGAAGCCATGTTTTGCCTGACATATGATAATACGAACTACGGTTAAAACGAACAAATATTGACGTATCTTAACGTCTGAAGATCACTGAACTGCGTTATTAGAAAAATGCACTTCTAGGAATATACTGCATATAGATATTTTAGATGTGGGAATATCGCTACCTGGGCTATAATATTTCTGAATGATTTAAAGAAAACATATCGCGAAAGGGGGGTACGAATTGGCAAAAGTTTGAAACTTTTCGTTTCGGCCCATTAATTCGCCTTCTATTAGTCAATTAGTTTCCACGTTCATTTTATAACTCGATTTCGTAATAACGGTTTAATGGAACGGGGAAACTCATTTTAATATACGTGGAGCATGACCGAATTACTAATAAATTATCGCATTAAGTGCCGTAACGTTCGCATTGACGATTCGGTACATGAGAAATTTTCGTAAACCTAACTATATTGCATACGCATGGATGAGGACGCCATTTTATTTACATCTTGACATATCCGAGATTCAAATTTGTTTTCCGAAGAAAATCTCGATTACTTAACGGACCATTATTTTCAATAGTTAAGAAAAATGGGTTTCGGACACGTGGGAATGGATGGTCATTAAGGAGGGTGGGTCAGTTGGCGTGGGTTACACCTTAACAAATGCGTCTTTCTCTGATTGAGTCAACGGACTGGAATATATGGGTCATTTCGATATACACAAAGTATACACGAAGTTAGTTTGCTCAGAATTTGGCGTGGTATAGGTTGCCATTCTTTAATTTTCAAATCTTTGATGAAGCTCGTCAAAACTGCCCCGATTAGTCTACGCAATGAACCTTATGGCGATCCGGAAGTCACTGCCCTCGAGGCTCAAATTGAGCCACTGGATCCTTTATGGCAGGGTTTCTTAACCTGGGGTCCATGGATTAGGTACTGGGGGTCCACGAAGACGTTAAAAATAATGATATAACAGGGTTCCCCCAGACCTGGAAAAGTCAGGGAAGAATGGTTTAGTATGAAAAAGTCAGGGAAATTCAACGCAGTCAAGGCGATCTAAAATTAAT
>JAQGAO010001139.1:0-26367 GCA_034697705.1 Ommatoiulus sabulosus
AACTTTTTTTTCCACAAATTTGCAACAATTTTTTTTCACAAATTTGCGAACGTGAAATTTAGGACTTCAACGGGAAAGGACTTCAACGGGAAATTTAGGACTTCATCGGGACAGAAATTCCACGGGATAGGACGCCAACGGGAAATTTAGCAGGGTTCCCCGAGACCTGGAAAAGTCAGGGAACTTAAAAATGACCTGGAAAAGTCAGGGAAGAATGGTTTAGTTTGAAAAATTCAGGGGACCGCTAGTTTTTTTATAAAATGTAATTAAAAAAAATTGAAAATTAGCGTAAATAAAAAGGTATAAAAAATGGAGAAATTTCATGAAATCGTTTAAATTTACTACATTAATTTAAAGAAATGTTCATAATTTTTTCAAAAAAAGTAAATTTTTTACATTATATAATGCGGTCGTGGCCACGAAAATCAAAGTCAGGAAAACCGAGCCGGGAATCGAACCCGGGTCTACCAAATACAAAGCATGAGCTTAAACACTAAGCCAACTTTGCACGGTGATTTTATGAAATTATAAAGTACTTTTATAAACAGGGTGGCAAGAAAATTTTCATTTTCAATTTCCCTGACTAAAATCCAAAATTCCCCGATTAAAACTTACTCGTTAATTCATATCAATTGTTGTGTCATAATCTATGACCAAAAAATCTATCCAAAAAAATGGACTCCCCTCTACCCCCTGACCGCATTGTGTCTGGTCAATTAGGTCCCCCCTCCTCCCCCCATTCGGACTTTCGAAACTTTAAAAAAATCATATTCAGAAAATTTTGACAATTTAGCAAATTTATACTCGGAAAACGTAATTTTTGTACTCTGTAAAGGTTAATTTTGCCAATTTATCCTCAGTATCTGATGTAAATTTTGAAAATTTCTCCTCGGGAACTGTTAAAAATCTTACAAATCTGTACTCGAAAACAGTCGATAATGTTGAAGATTTGTACATGGGGAAAATGTGGGAAAATCTGTATAGAGGACCTCAAAAAAGGTTGAAAATTTTGCGAGTTTATGATCGAGAAAAAGGTCTCTGACTTTTCTAGGTTTTCCAGAAATTCCAGGACTGGAGGTACCCCGTTTATTGAATTTTGCAATTTATAACGCATCACCTATGCGATATTGCACACAATTTCCCTTTTACTTCGGGAGTTGGTTTTATTTAACATTTTTTAATCAACTGGACGTCCGAGTTGGCCATACTCCCCTCCCTCCCCCTGTTTACATTAAAGGGTTCCCCAGAAATTTTATCTTCAACTTCCCTGACCTTTCCAGGTTTAAAAAAAACATTCCCTGACCAATGTCAACGTGATAAATTGACATATTATGCAAATTTGACACCAGTAAATATTTTTTTAAATTTACTAACGACAATTTTGAAAATGAACATAGCAATTTTGAAAGAGTGGGAAATTTTGCAATTTTGTCCTTGGAAAACGTGGAAAATTTCTATTCGGAAAACCTAGAGAATTTTGAAAATATGACCACGGAAAACGTGGACAATTTCGCAAATTTTTACTTGGAAAACGTTTAAAATGTTGCATATTTTTACACGGAAAAGGTAAGAAAATTTTGCAAATTAGTACTCGTAAATCATGAAAGTTTTCAAATTTGTTCACAGAAAACGTGGAAACTTTTGAAAATTTGTACTCGGAAAAACTTCGAAAATTGTGTAAATTTGTTCATGGAAAACGTGTAAAATTATGCAAATCTGTACTCCGAAAATGTGAAAAATTTTGCAAATTTCTACTCGGAAAATGAGCCCTGAGCTAACCATGAAGAAGTGTGGATCATGGCTTCCAGGGGCCCTTGCATTGTTGGGCCCTAGAGCTACAGCCTTGTCAGCCTTATGGATAATACGGCCCTGATATACACTGTAAGTTTATACAAAATAAATCCAAATAAAAAAACATCTTTCGTACCTAAGTAATATACATATATATAAAGAAGAAAATATGTGGGTGGCTGTTTGATCGTGTATGCAGGGGCCATTCAAAAAGGACATCCTCATGTAGCGGGCAGGGCGAGGTGAATTTTGAAGACGCCCATTTCGAATGGCCCCTGATGACGCAAAACCGCGTGCTATCATTAACCCTATGGGTAATCCCAAGGCCATGAGAGTGACAAACTATTTCGCCCGAATGTTTTACCCAGGTCAATGTTTATGATGTCTTTTATCTTCCCCGGGCAAAGCCGGGTTTTAAAGCTAGTGTGCTAGTCAACAAATAGATCAAGATCATATTTTGCTATACCGTCATTCCAACAAAAATAACCATAACATTAGTAGCTTACTATCACTGCTTTGAATGCACTGTACCAGAGTAATTATATCTCAAATGTGCGAACAAACAGTGAAAAACATGTCGTTTGTTTTTGGAATATTTTAGAAGACATGGAATTCTCAGAAAAATCAAAAACTTCACTGTCCAGTAATTTTTTAAGAAACCAAATTGGTTTTTTTCATCAGCAAAAGCAACCAGATCTAACAAAAGCAACACGTGTTACTGTTACGTATAATGTTCGTTGATATTATATTTAGACCGACGTGCATATATTATGTAAATAAACTTACTTCATTCTGTTGGCGTCAAGAATTAGGCATATTTCCCGACCCAGGCGTGAATATTGTGTTTCCACAAAAACCAAGACCTTAGAATCAATTCTCAATCTGGCATCCGTCTTGTGGTCGTTAGCTGCCATCGGATTTCGTTGGCCGGCTTCCGGATTATATCGACATTTAAAACTTGGTTCAGGTGGCGTGTGTATGAAACTGGAAAAGATTCAAAAATTGACGTGAATTATAGATAATCCTTGTACGCAATGAAGCTGTGTCAATTACATATCTTCATCAACACATTGTCTGCATAATACGATTATAATTTACATTCTAGATGCATTACGGGAAAAAAAAAGAGCGATGAAGTGATTTATATTCTAAAATATTTGGACCCATTTCTGATACATGTGACGTGTACGCAAAAAACGACATTTATACGAGCGCAGACATATATCAGTCTAAGAAATATGATTAGAAGCAAAAATTCATTATTATACAACGGTTCACTAGTCATGCATTACCATTGATGCTGAATTAAGACTGTCTTGTCACCACGCGCACGATGTACAGTATAGTTTTGATTCTGAAATAAGACTTCAGATTCATAGGCCTACAGCTAGTGTACATTTTTTGCGAGGCAGTCGCAAATGCTGTACATCTCAAATTGAAACTGACTTAAATGGACAAATACATGCACGTAAACTTTTCTATAACACTCAACATGACATACTGTCTGTATACTATATAGCATATCGCTTGCAGAAAATCCCGGTGCATTTATAATGATGATAAATTCAGACCTGCTGTCATTCCATTCCTATACAAGGTTAATTAATATTAAATTAACCTTTTTTAAACCTTTTACGACTAAACCAGTATAGTCCACGCCATATTTATTATCAATGTATATAGAACAATGGAGATAAATATGCATTGTTTTGACACGTTAAAATGAATCATTTAACTACATGTGCATGCACTCTATATCCATGCAAATTAACATTTAAACAATGTCTAGTATAATTTACTTCTGCTCATGTTAATCGATATCATGGTTCTGTGTTTTGCTTAATGAATTCAAACGTGGCACCGAAATAACAGTACGTAGTCTAAACTAGCTCAGATACTCTAGCTTAAGATCCAATGATATTCGTAATATACAATTGAAGCGAGGAGAATGAAAAGGGCCTAAGTCCAGAAGAACAAATTGTTGGGAAACAGAGAAAAACTGCATAGACCTGCATAGGTTTGTATACAAGTTGAAATTTTCATGGCTGTTTTCTTCATGAATGCAGTATGTATTTTGGCCTTTCTCGCACACCCCGAGATGGCGGGAGGGTTCATCTACGTTTCCATGCAATAAAACGAATTTCACCAAATTGTGGACTTGGGCCCTTTTTATTCTCCTCGCTTCAATTATGCATGTGCAGTATAAACCATACACAAATATTTTGAGGGTAAAAAATGCAATAATGAAAAATGTCATATACTTAATTGAAAGTTTGTGTAAAGTAGTGGCGGCCCGCCTCATGAGGAAAACAAAATTTCCACATTCTGTAGCTTCGAATTTATACACACGTATATATGTATAGGATGCAGTAAATTTTGCAGTTACAAGTTTTCTTAAGGCAATTAATCTATCATTTCGCATTTAATTACACTCCCTCTCTAATTTCCCCCTAGATTCTCACTATACAGTATATCGTCATGACATCTACAAACAACAAGCCCTTTGCTTGTACGTGGAAACGAACAAATATGAGCAGCTTAAAAATATTAATTAGAGACAAAACATAAATTTCTTTAACGACCTTCCAAGACTTGTGATAGTTTAAAGATAGAAATTCAGGAAGTCGCTGGCAACTAGGCCAGCCGAGCTTTCACTAAATCATAAATTATTGGGTATAATCGTAGCTATATAGAAAACCTTAATACCGCCTTCAAACTTGCAAATGCGCGCATTCCATCCAAGGAATGTACTAAATAATGAGATTTACAATGGTAATTAGTTTGCAGCTTGAAATTAACTTTCTCGGGGCTTGAAAGCAAAATTATGGCCATGTAGGCCTTAGGATAGAATGCGGGAAAAAAAACTGTCCTAAAATTGTCATAAATTGGTATTAAAACTAATAAGATTTTTAAAATTGAAGAATGAAGTAAAATGGATGGAATTTTACGATTACGTTGGAAATTAAAATTTTCCGCAACTATACAGTATATTGCCAATGTGATTCACCATTTAGATTGAATAGTTCTATTTCGAAATGTAAATTTCTGCTACATAATTCTGCAATGTACACTTTTAGTACACTTCGTAATACATTTTTTTTCGAATCTTTATGAACGTACTAAATATACTGTACATGTAAATGCCTTTGTTGCAACGATTCATAAAGCCTATTCGTCGACTTTATACATGTAGCTGCAATTTAAAATAGCCGAACGCGGAGTTGTCGGAAAAAAAATAGGCCATTCTTTCACTCCGGAAAAAGTAACCAAAAGTTTCGCACAAATGCAGGACCAACAATAAATTTAATTTAACAAAATAAATAAGAAAGCCTGCCCAAAACGAAATTCTCCAAATTGTGAGTTTTTCCAAGCCATAGGCTAGAAGACAAAAGGTGTGGACCGCACAATATTGATTTCAGATACAGATCTCCGTGGGGTGAACTAACATCAGGTTTTGTGACGGACAGATTCGGATTTTGCAGTTTTTTTAAAAGAATACAGCCAATATACAGTATGTACTGTAATACGAATGAATATCCAAAGTACAATGTAACAAAAATGTAACGTCTGGTTGATCGCACAAAGAAAAAACATCCGATCTTCTTAAGCAAACAAACTTTTACAGTATATGTTTAAGCATGTATGAGGAGAAGTCGATATCAATATTGGTTGATTGGAATTGGTAGTGGAGGTTTGTGGGAATGTCAATATTAAAAACAAAAAAGTTAAGTATATGAGTGCATTCATCCACGTAAAAAGCTGTACACTGTAGTATACTGTATCTTCATTCTTGGGCACATGCACTTTTACATTGGTTCTCTCCAAGAGAAGAGCAAGCTTGTTATGTACAATGTACTGTAGGCTACATGTAAATCTGTACTTAAAATAGTACAAGTACAAAAAAAAAGAACTCGGAAGATGCCAGTTGCTACATTGTATTTACAGTATATACTCGTCCAGAGCTACATATAGCACACAGATCGCGCTGATATTTTGCCCAGAACACATTAGCATATTTTGTGTGAAAAACTTTCTAGGGTAATTATAAAAAAGTAATTGAAGGTTGCATTAGGCACATTGTACTTGAGCGACAGGCTTCAAAAACATTTCTGGCAAGTCAATTTGGAATATTGCAAAAATTGTGAATAATATGTACATGTATTTGTAAATTTTTGTACAGCAAAATAGATTTTTAATCAAAGATACGTATTACTACGGTATTAGATATTTCTTGCTTCATCATTCCAGAATTATACAGTGTCCTAACAGAAATACATGTCTGGTTTGGCTTCATGTACCACTTGTACATCAGCTACTTTTATCGATTATTAGAACCCTTCAACCAATCGAAAATGTAATTTGAAAGAAAATATGCAAGAGGAAAAGGAAATTTAAAAAAGAAAATCTAAGCGAAAAATAATTTCACTGGCTGCGATTGTGTTCTGAAAAGATTTAACCTAAAAGAATCGAAATAGGATTGGTAAAGCAAATGTATATACAGTATTACAGTCACAGGAATAACGTTTTATGAAAACCGACGTACAAGAAAGGAAAATAAATCAATACTTAATAGTGATAAAGTCAGTCAACATATTCCCTTGATGGATTGGGCTTAAAGTTAAAAACCTCCCACATAAAGTCACAAACATGACGAATAATATCGGCGTATGCAGTATGGTAAGGCAGAAAAATTGTGTTGGCTGATTTATAACAGCTAGTGGTTGCCTATGAGGAATCCCTCCAGTGGGGTGACAGAACATGTCAAGCTCATCTTCTAATTTGCGGTTGTTACAACATGAAGAGCAATTGACTTCATCAACCTTAATATCGATTTATCGTGCTTTCAAAGCCTTCGTTAAATGGTGGTCTTCCCTATATTTCCACTCATCTGCTGGAAAATATTGATTCACTGTCGATTTTTTAAACGCCTGCGTTGACTTTTGACTTCTGTTGTCCTTTCACGCAGTGCACAACTCGCACGACCATGTGGGGAAAAAACACTATCACCATGCAGACCGAGATAGATCACGGCACCCATATCATAATCCAATTTTACAATCCTTTACTCAAGCGCAAGTATTATTGCACCACCATAATATTGCACGAAAGACAGTTTCAGTTCACTTGCCAATCCGAAACAAGTCTTGAATTATTGGATTTGAACATATTTTTTTAAGGTACACTGAAAAACTTAAGGAGTACATTAATTCTTTTCCTAAAGTAATATTTTACAAGATGTAAAAACATTATTTGGAATAATGGTAATTCTGACTAATCTTTTCACTATAAGTGTTGAATACGCTGATAAACATTTAGAAAGTTGACAAACTTCCCAAACAGAAGTGACCATGTAGGTTACTTGTGAAGAACAAAGCAGAGATATACATGTACATTTTATACATGCGCTCAATTCAGCATTTGACGTAGAGAATGCTGAATTTGCGAATCGAGGCCGCAGAGTTGTGGTTTATATCGTAAACGGTATATTATACAAGTGAATTGTATATATACGAGGAAAAAGGATGAAAGCCAAATTGACGATTAATACTGCAACGACACTTTAAAACGTGGTGCATATTATGTAAATCTGAATGCTGCAATTAACCCAGGTGATCAACCAGTACTTAATTAGGGAATCAAGCTATGCATAACACCACTATTAAATACAGTATACAGTATACATGTACACGTCTTAAAACATCAAAAATCTGGCCATTTTTTATTCACCTTTGATGCGATTAACGTTTGAAGATAGCTCTAGAATGGATTTGCATACGCGTATTTAATTATAGATACGCGTGGATTTCTGAAACCGGTCAGATCTATAATGGCCATCATTAAAATGTTTCACAGACCTCAACGTAATTGTATCCAGTGACATCACAAAGCGCTCTAATTCAGTACGTTAATCGCGACTGATCGCCTAATTACGAAGTAATTCATTCGAAGCTTGCAGGCCTCTATGGCTTAAATTGCAATACTATCCTCATGACACTAAACTTTGTAAGCCCATATGATCCAGGTTACGTATGGCGAATATGTATCAGTATGACATCTCCAGCGACATACACACGTACTGAAAACAACGTTGCTGGTCGACAGTGCGAATTTAATCCAAAAATATGATCCCCTACACAGAAAGGATCAATTTGATGCGCGTGTTGCTACTTTATAAATAATACATGGACGAATTTCTGCGAAGGAGTTGGTCAGATGTAATAAAAAAGAATAATGGTCGTGAGCCATACATCCTAACGCGTGCCATTTTAGAGGGATATAAAAAGGTGTTGTTCGGGGCAATAAATCTAAACCGCCTTGCACATTTTGATGGCTCTATAACTATATGCCTCGACGCGTTACGTAAGCGAATAAAGCTAAATGGGACATTTGCGAAATAAACTTTATCGATTAATTAAATTCAGCTTTCAAGCACTCCGGAAGATGGACATAGACAAGAGAACGTGCATCAAAGACCGCTGCATTTTACGCATATAACAACTTGAATATATGATCGTCGTCCGATGTTCTTTTATATATTCTCTATTTATAAAAACCTAAGTATGATGCCTATGATTTTCCAATTTTCCTGTGAAAATACTTTTCAGTTAAAAGTAAAAGTTTTCGTATTTTGCCAAAAATTAAGCGAAATGCTCAAATAACGTTTTTTTTTTTTTCTTTTTTTTTTCCAATTAGTTGCACGGATATACTGTTGAAGTCCGAAGGTTATATATTTACATAGGTGGTTATAATTTATTTTGGTCAGCATAAGGTTCATCACCGGTCCCTGACCAAACCTTATTCAAATAAGCAGTTATAAACCATATAGAAGTGGCACCAAAAATGTGCGACGCTTATGACATTTTTAATTTAGAAATTACTTGTTTAAGGTACAGATACTATTTTTTACAGTAATGTATCTGTAATTGTGTAGAAGATATTTTTTACCCTAAACTGCTTAACATGCTAGAAAATTATGCCTTATACAGTAATGTACTACATGTACTGTGAATACAGCGTACATAAGTATATTTTGTTCGCTTTGTTGCAACTCAGTGAATTTACAATAAAATAGATTGAAAGGGTCGCAGATCTTCATTGTACTGATAACAATTGGATTATAAAGTCTAACAAATATTTCAAAAATGCCCAAGAGGACTTTTCAAAACGTATCAATATTTCTCCTCAATAAAAATAAGATCTATAAACATATTGTTATCGGTACACTGCACTGTGTCGAGGGAATTTTTAAAAATAAATGACAGTCATATCGCTCCTTACTATGACGATCACTTTTCTTCTTTCAACAATAATATATCAAAATATATAGATACCCTTATATTATGCATTTCACGCAGACAAATTGCATGTCTTGCAAACCATGGTATATAGTGTACAGTTCTAGATCCCACTAGATCGATATACATTTATACTGTACATTTATATTCTTTGCCGATTATTTTTGAAACATAAGAATAATGTTCAATACGAAGAAAATAGTTCCAAGTAAAATACATAAAGTATACAAAAAAAAACTTTTCTAAACAGTGGATCCTCTATAATATACAATGTTTATCCAAGGGTAAGACTAGTAAGGGTATGCACTTAAACTGTAAGCACACTGGTACATTTGCAGTTTCATTAGGGGTCATCCAGAAATGATGTCACGCGATTTTTTAAGTTTTTCAGACACCCCCCCCCTATGTCACAATTTGTCACAAATTTCCAGTATCACCCCCCCCCCTTCAAAATAATGATGTCACGATTTTTTCGATCGGCAGTTAATACACCACTAAAATAATAAGCTTATATGTAAAACGAAAATTTAATGTGCTGAAACATATATGAACACTCATAAAATGAAACGAAATTACATGTAATTATGTCAGTGCAGTGTCTAGCCAGTGCAACTTATGGCGAATTCCAATTGTCCAAAAAGTGTACACTAGGGTACTCCGAGTGTACAAATCTGCTCTCATTCTGTTCCATTTGTCCATCGTGCATACTTGGTCGAAATCGGTGCACCCTACTGGACTGTTCCATTTGTTCAAAAAGAGTGCTCTAAGAGTACCCCGACTGCTCGGTCTCAAGAGCTAGAGTAGCCAGAGCATCCAACATGGCGTCATGAGGACGCACCGCACCAAAAATATCACGACTTCCGGTTGTACTGGCTAGCCACTGCTCTGCCTTGGAGTGGACAATTGGAATTCGCCATAACTGAAAATAGATTATAAGCGCAACAAATTAAAAATAGCTTTGAGCTGAAGGGAGGCCTATGCCCTAGACCTATAATAGGGAACTTGCTGGAAATACTGTATATTGAAAATTAAGTTTGCTAATGAATGTTGTTTTATGTTGTGAAGGTGATGCTAAAGTTTAACAAATAAAAAGAAACTAAGGAAAAAAATATTCATGGGATAGTCACAAGTTGTACATTTATATTTGATCCTCCTTGCTATTATTTATTAAAATACTACATTAAAAAAAAATTAAATGCAATTTAAATACTGTACGCTTACTATGTTTTGGTTGCATGTGTGTGAGCCAATTCCAAGTTCCAACGTTGAAGGTAAAGTACATAGGTCTAGCCCCTTCTATAGTCTTACACTCTGCATAACTGGTTTATTCGTATAACCAGTATTTTACAACAAATGGAAATGTCTGTTTTGAGATCTTGATACATACAGAAAATAAGTTTCTGTCCCGAGTTGGTTCATACGACAGTCCATGGAGTCGACCATCTTTATTGTAAAGCAATTTCAACAAAAACTTTCTGTATACATTCTATGGTGGCATCATTTTATGCAATTACTGTTGCTTCAGCGCTGGCTCTCTAACTATACCGAAGAGCCTTGTTGTGGACTATCAGTGTGGCATGCCATGTAGTTGATAAAAGTTTATATAATGTATGGCTATTACATATCAATGCTGTAATTTTGTGGTAATAGGGCTTTTTTGTTGAATGGAGGGATGAATGAATTCCTAATTTGGTTATGTTGAGGTGAATTTGCCACTACCGGGAATTCATGTTATTTTTTGTAAAGTTCAAGATGATTATTAAGTAAGTGAATAAACTGAATTGTATCGATTTATGAAAGACAGATGTGAGAAAACTTGCAATATGTCATTGAATTGCTTTTTAGTTTATTAATTTTTGATTTGCAGTTTTAGTTTGAAATTAAAATACAGAGGAATCTGAATAAAACTTGTACCATGGGTTCTTGTACATGGCGTGTTGCCCAGTGTTCGAATCGTTCATAGAATACTCAGGAAGGCAAAGACCTGCACTTTATTAGACTCACATTTGTCTTTTTAAAATGTAAAACGTGCATATAGGCTACAATTTTAATAAAAGCGGTAGGATTCACTTAAAATGCTCAGAAAGTTAAAGCTGGAAATAAAGCAACTTGATATTGCTTACATGGAGGATAATAAACTGATGGGGAGTGCGTGACTATTTTATATGTTCTGATGTCTACCCGTTTTTTGTTTTGTTGTTGTTTTAATTTTGGTATTTGTCACGTGTAAAAATAAAGCAAATGGAATGAAAATATAGTTTATTACATGCCTGTAAAATTTACCATAGTGAACTAGTTTTTATACTTTATTGGATTTTCTTTTTTAGCCAACTTGATTTAATGTTGAAATATTTTATGAGTTTAGCCGAGTTTATAACTGTAGCTTGGATTCTAAAGGGATAACCATAAATGGCGTCAACATACACTGTTTTACAGTGTATCCTATCTCAGCGTCGTGCTGTTAGATATGTAATGATCACTTGCCAATAAGTGTTTTTAAACTTTCTTATCAATGATATAAATTCTCAAAGTTGTAAAATCCTTAAGCGTGTAGATCATCATCATGTTATAGTTTTGGATCACCATTAATAATTCTAGCTAGTGTTGAAATTGTAGTACTGATATTGGAGAAATTAGCATATATAAATAATTCAATTAATTTGTTAGCATTATTTATGGATGATTTTTGGAAAGCGTGCAAACTTGTGAACTAGTTTGTTAACTGTATGAATTGTGTTTGGTTTGTTTACTGGCTGCCTTTCGATTTATTTGTTCACACTCATACCAATTTATTAAAAGTTATGATTTCATAACCGAATATTTTTTTCATTACATGTATATCCACTATATTTTCATAACAACCACACGACTGGTTATAAATGGATATATACAGCACAAAGAATTTTTCGAAAAAGTAATTAGAAATGGGGTCAAAAAACTGAAAACAAACGCATGACGTCACACATTACATGGCAAAATAAATCACAATATAAGATTACTTATTTTTGATATCTTGACATGTTTACAAGAAATATTATTTCGGTTTTTGATCATTTTTAAACTAGTAAATTATTAAACCCATAGCCAGCCTTCCCTTTGACTCGACGTGCTGTACAGTATAACTTAATTACCTTTTCATAATGGCCGTGCGATTTTCAACCTGATCCACCTGTTAAAAATCTATACGTGCATGTAATTTAAATCATTAGTTTGTCGATCGATCTTATATTTTGGTTAGGGGCAGGGATCGAAGGGGAGATCGGGGATGGGAATTGCAACTGAAATGTTATTTTCAATAAAAACGCACGTGTGAATTAAGTAATCATTAGTTTTGTTTTCCCAAGAGATGAAAAGAGAACAATTAATTAACGTACTTTCTAGATACATATTTACGATATGCTTGAATTGACATGTGTGCATGTAAGCTACTATATAAAATTAAACATCTTTTTGATCACCTTCGTGATTCACCGCCAAAGATTGGTATAAACAGCCAATTAAGTCATTTACATGTACACTGTATATCATAACACGCAAAGCATATTTTTGTGACGTTCAAATGAATCCTTGGACCTTGGCTACACTGCATGAATCATATGATGCTGACACTGCAGTACTGGATTTACAGTGAAGCACACATCTAACTTTAGTTTCCCTGCAATACACAGTTATACACTAATACTATAATGTACATAAATGCTGCGTTGAATTTATGTGGACTACCGGTAATTTAAAAAATGAAATAGAAAATTTTCATAATTGCATGGTAATTATAGACAGAAAAAAATAGCTGCTAACATCCTTACCGTTTTGCCGCTGACGCAAGACGCTTGTCCAATATAATTATGATGGAAAGTTTTCATTAATACGTCTAACTTTACATCTTACATATCTAACATACACGTATAGTTTTTTTTATAATTTTACTGTACAACATGTCTCCTTGTCGATCCACCCGCACTGGACCCGGAAATTTTTTCGCGACTTCATCATAATTTGGTGGTTGGGTAATATAGCGATATTAACATCAAATTGAAACTTACGCTTTCAAAAAATCACAATAATAATGCGTAGAACAAATGAATCAAAACCGCGCTGATTTTGCCGCTCAAATTCGTTCTTAAAACTATACCCCGATGGCCGCTAGGTGCCTCTTGTGTCGCTCGAATACTGTATGGGGCACCTTACAACGCCATATCAAGCAAATCTAATTTTCAATGCAATAGTGAATAACTTGCAATTTTGTCCACAAAAATAATTTTCGTAAATAGATTTGAGGCAAAATTCCGATTCCATCCTGATTATTTAAATCCCTCAAACATTTTGCACAAACAAAACATCTATTTTTGTTCACTCTAAGGCTACAATTTTTTTCCCCAATGAATAGCATAGCCCGGCCCTTGAATGATCCCTATTTTGCATAGCAAAATAGGGATCATTAGAACAGTCGAAAATTAATTGGTAATTAAAATCGCATAAAAACATATATTAATACATCTTCTACAACTGGCTTATGGGCCATTCAAAAAAGACGTCCGCACAATTTGCCCCAAACTGGACTCTCTCGACCCAGCATTGTGTCCGGTCAATCAGGACCCCCACTCGGACGTCCGAAACTTCAAAAAAAATTGTATTCAGAAAATTGTGAAAGTTTTGCAAATTTGTACTAGGAAAACGTAAATTTCGTACTCAGATAATTTTGCCAATTTGTCCTCAGAATCTGTTGAAAATTTTGCAAATTTCTCCTCAGCAACTGTTGAAAATTTTACATAATTTGTACTCGAAAACAGTTGAAAATGTTGAAGATGCGTACTTGGTTAAGCTGGTCATACACGAGGCAAATTATCTCTGGAAACATGGCACGTTCAAAAAAGTTCTGTTTTTTAGAATGTGAATTCTAATGTGAAAAACTAAAAAATGCTCAGAAATATGCGCTTGACTTTTCGGACACACCTAAAATTGGTAAGTTTCCAGATATAATTTGCCTCGTGTATGACCAGCTTTAAACGTGGAAAATGCTGCAAATTTATCCTCGGGAAAACGTTGAGAAATTTGTAAAGATATATTGAAAATATTGCAAGTTTATGCTTGATGAAAATGAAAATTTTGAAAATTTGTGCCGTGAAAATTTGAAAGTTTGCAAATGGACCCTATAAGCTTTTAAGTTCTCTGACTTTTTCAGGACTGAGTGTACCCTGTTTACTGACTTTTGTAATTTATAACCCACCTATGCGATATTGCGCTCAATTTCCCTTTTACTTTGAGATTTTATTTGCCATTTTTTTTTCAAGTGGACGTCCAATTTGATCATACTCCCTTCCTAGCTCCCCCTGTCCACATTGTGTCCGGGACTCAACCTATCCCTCCCCTACATGATAAAGGACGCCTTTTTGAATGGCCCCTTACAAATTTAAGCACACAACTGCACATACAGTACATGCACTGTATTTCCCTTTATGACGCATAAATACTATAGCTGTATTTGCCCTTGATCGCCAATCATTGGGCAAATGTGGACAGCACCAATGCTTTGCGTGTTTGCTTTCATCAGCTTTTTACATCTGATGAATTGTGCCTGGTTCTTACTTCCCAAATACGTGTGTGCAATTTTTTTCCCCATTTTATGAACATTGTACAACAATTGAAACAAGATTATTTAAAGCAATAAACGAAGTTAAGTTTATTCAGTAGTACATCGAAAAGCTTACATTGAAGAAACAACCAGTCAACAATTAGTCGGGTTAACGTACATATATAACCTAAGTACAGGCTATTGAGTTAGCCTTAAATCCACACAGTGAGATATACTGCATGCCTAGAATTTATGCTTTCAGTTTTTACGTGATGCCGTGGAGTTTTACTGAACTTTAACAGCTAATTTCAAGGCTTGATTATTAAATTATTGTATAATAGAACTGGGGCGTGAGGAAAATTATATAATAACTGCGTTGAAGTTAACTTCGATCTTTACTATTTGGTTTACATGCATACATATATAAAGACATTAAAACACATTAGAATCTACACTGTTTAAGTAATAATTGACTGGCTTTGGTTTAATACGCAAGAACACAATGTACATGCAATTTAACACGATTCAAAGGTTGCCAATATCAACTGTTTCGCACACGATTCAACCAATCACTTTCATTAAAAAAAAGTTGATAATAATACAGAATTTTAAGGTAATAATCTTGTACGTTATTATAAAATGTAAAGTACGTGGAATGCGTTATTAACGGAAAGCGCATGTCAATGAGCATAAATTTCATTTATGAGAACTATTTCATCATGCTTAATACGCGAAAACTCTGGCTAAAATCCATTATTGTAAGATTTTGTTGCATTACAACCGGGCTAAGTGGGGGATTCCTACCACTAAATGGAGTTTGGACTATTCTTCAATCTTCAAATAGTGAATAATTCTTAGAAAGTGGTCATGATTTTCTAATGCAGCATTATCACATCTCATCGTTGACACCACTGTTTTAAAAATCACAATAAAAGCAGGAATATTTCCCAGGCTGACATGAGTGAAAATGGAGCACATTGATTCTAGAAAGTAATGGTTGCCTATTTGTTGTCATTTCTAAATCTAGATTACATAACCATCCAATATAAGACGAGCTATGGGCAGGTTTGCTGAAAGCAATTTGTCTCCATCAGCACATCATCACAGTGTACCCTGATGACTTAGGTGTATACCTATTACTCCCTAATATGTTGAGCACAAGGCCACCCATATAAACTTGAGCAAAATTGCCAGAATTGAATTGAATACACTAAGAATATTCAAATTGAAATATATTAGATATGATGTCATATGAGCATAGCTTTGATGAAATAGTTCTTTGCTATTTTCAATAATCACCATTGCAAACAAGCAATATATCAAAGACTAAAAACATACATACATATAAATGTTCCAAAAAAAAAAAATAATGCACACAAATGTAGTGTCATGGCCTAATTAAGTACAACGGCTAAAATCTAATATAAAATATCACTCCTTGATGACAGATTTCATCAGAAATTTTACACAAAAGAATAACAAAAATATAAAAATAGTAAAAAAATGAAATTTCTCGTTGTTACAAAGGAAAACTGGGGCACTTTAGATCACTGGCTTGGGGTGACCTAACGACAAGCCCAAAGGGTTACGCGCAGTCTTGCTTTAACGTATTCTATTAAGACCATGGAGTACGCAGACTCCAGATAAGTTTACGAGGAATATACTATCAAACTTTCAAGAAAAGGGAAAAAAGCATATCACAAATGATATTAAAACTTATTTGATGGGTCAATGGCACATTCAGGGAGAGACTAGCTCCCATAAGTCCCATTTTGTTTTTAAACGATTATCCTTAACTTAACTCTCATATAAATTTTAACTGTAGAAGTCGCATTGGTGTCCCTTATACAAATCATAACAACCGTAACATGTACAAGCAAACGGCTCTTTACATACCGAATCAGGGCCAGCCCTAGGGTTTCTGGCTCCCCAAACAAGAAAACATTTCAGCGCTTTTTTTAATAGACCGGAACCTTGGACAGTCCCTGTACTCGGTTTAAGTTCAATGAAATTCGCACCCTATTCCACCGAAGCCCTCGCTCCTAAGAACGTTGCAATATCCTCTATACCACATAAAATCTTGATAACGTCAAGAAGTCATTTATTCATATATTCAATCATTTTAGAAGCCAAGAAACTATATTGCATTCTCATTGCATTTTAAATTAATTTCATCCTAAGATAAGTACAACGATAAAATAGATAATTATAATAATGATAGGGACTGATGAACTCAAGAGACCTAAGACGTACTAATGCTCTAACACACCAAAAGCTTTTTAGGTAGGGTATTTGGTTTATAATAAAGCATTAAGTGTTAGTCACTGTGTGAGAAGGGCAGGTATTATGGGTAAATTGGAATGTAGCAAAATCACAGACAGCTGATGTGACAGGCATGACAAAACGGACACACCCAATTCATGTAAATATTATATAAAACAAGAACATAGCAAAGTGTATTTCACGTACGCTGGTTATAGCAATTGGAAAATGTCTTTCAACTGCAAAAAGATGGTTATGATCAGCAACAAAAAAAATTTCGTTGTTGGGCATTGTTTTATAAGTATTCATCCAAAATGTCATTAAATAAATGAGCTTAACACCATTGACTCAATCAGGTCACTCAACTTTTAAGTAAATTTAGATTTTGCTCCTAAAACGTTCCCCAGGATTCTACTATAACAAATCCAGTCACTTCGGTGTCTCACTCTTGTAATTAAAATGAGAACTGGAATTAGACACCATAGGGTTTTTTTCAATTTAATTGTCAGTAATTCTAATATGGAAAGGGTTTGATGAATAACATGGGATGTATAAAACGATATGTACTGTATGGTAAAAGGGATTAAATGAAAAATTGCTAAACATCGGATTTGGCAATTATTTATGGAGAAACCCACATTTCCAAATAGTTTTGGCCACTAAGTTGCATGAAATGTAATCGCAAGTATTATGCTAGTACATTTACAGCAATAATCTGTACTTAAAAATTGCCCCAGACGCATTCTTCGAAAACAATAATGAAATTTAAAAAAAGCAATTGCTATCTATTCAACATAAAATGGCAATTACAATTGTTTGCACAAATGATACATAACCGTTGTTTCCTAAATAAGATGAAAGGTTATCAAACGACAATTACTTTACTTTTGTTTCACAATACAATGAGAGAACACGTCTGATAAATATGCATGACTGATGGGATCATATTTTGTTCTAGGTGTAGCACACAAGGTTAAGAATAATATGTACATCCACAATAAAGTGATCATGATGCGGAAACACTGCTTTTTGAAACTTGAGTGTTTCATAATACAAAACATGTAGCGCAATTGCGCCATTTAGTAATTTGACCAAAAATTAAATTATAGCAAAATGGTCTATTCTGTGCAATAAACATCAATATATCCTCGCAATGAATAATAAAAATTATATTTTACTGCATTTGTCATCATAAATAATTCGGGCAAGCATGTACATTGTATATATGCATATCCCATTCTAACTGGCTATAAGCAAAATAGTGTATTATCACTTCCAGAAATATTGGTCAAGCATAGCTGATCGCTTGAAAATTTCTATATTAATTTTAAAATCCAGGTAATTTCTAGAAAATGATAAAATTGCCATTGAAGTTTCGCCGGTTTGGGATGAGCTAAAATTAATTGCTTTATCAACTTCCCCTAAGCATTGCGAAGGCATATCGTCCATTTCACTGCATTAATAAGCCATGCTTCTAGACAAAAATGTAAACATTAAAGTCGTCCTAATTAATTAGTGGGGTATGGGATTTTTAAAAGGCAGAGTGGCTGATGAGTATGTGGGTAATGGGCCATAGAGCTTTAAAAAGAGTTTGCTTAAGAATTGCTCGCGACATAAGCCACTGAAAATGTCAAGGCATTATTTAGACCACGCATGAATTCATTTTAAGGTCTTATATATTAACATCTCATTTAAAATTTGTATGTATAAAAATCAGTAAAATAACCTACACCTATGCACCTTTCATAAAAAGCTATGCCATTCCTTAAGATCTTGAAAAATCGATGGAACGAGAACAAAAAAACAAGCGCGAGTTGTGCGATTTGTGTTTCAACCGGGCTGAGAAAGTTTTGTGGTAAGATTTGTGGATACCCATGGTTATTAGTTATACAAAGCAGAACATGTTTAAAGTTGAACCCAGCTTCATAAACGGTTGGTTTAAAAATTCATAATACATATATTGTAAAAAACGAGTGCGTGTAAGCTATTTTTTTGTTTTGCTCAACTACTTACTAATTTGGTTCAATGAGCGTTTTTCTAATGCCATGTAGCATTTTGTACACAAGTACAGCATATGTGAAATGTAGCAGCATTAATTACCAAAAGTTGTATGTGGTCTGTTGAAAAATAAGGATTTCATGAAATTGTAGACAGGAATTTCAACGAAATATATGACTAGCCATAACAAAAGCATTTAAACACAATTAATATTAAAACTGATGCTTCCCTCCCATAATGTAACGCGATTTACCAGTTGTGAGTCACATCCTGGAAAAACTGTTGACAAAACATCTAGAATTTTCCAGCTTTGGCTAGCAACAGAATGAGGATGCGTCAATGATAAGCCACATTTCAAATTAATTAGCTTCCACCACTTTCACTTCATCTGCTTTGTTGTCCAATTTTTCAAGTTTCTTTTCTTCCATACCACAGTCGCCAATTGGAATATCTTTTTTATCTCCCTTTCCCTCTTTTTCAATAACATCCTCAATTTTCTCCTCGGACTTCTCGTTATTCTTTTTCTTTACTTCTTCAATATCTTCTTCTTCAACCTTACCTTTTTCGGTTTCAGGTTCAACAGTTTCAGTCTTTTTCTCATCGCCTTCTTTTTTGTCATCAGACGTTCCTGCTATAAACAAATTAACATTTTCAGTTTTACTGAAAAACAACACCGAGAATAACTAAAACGCAAAGCATGTCAAACTACTGTTAAGTTGCAATTAATTAGCCTCTGACATGCTATTACAAAAACTGTATCTCTAAATTTTAATGCAATTTGAAATTAAAATTACCTTCATCTTCTTCACCTGGTTTTTTTGCACCCTTATATTTTTTACTTTTCTTGATGATACCACTTTCTATAAGGCTGTATGAAGTGTCCAATAAAGTGGCATTTATATCAGTGGGAGTAATGCCCAAAACATCTTTCATCTAAAATTTGTATATAACAAACATGTATTTAATAAGTTGTCATATACTTCCATTTTAACAAAAATACATGTAAAATCGACAATTTTGATATCGAATTTCAAAACAATACTTGTCATCGAAAATGTAACGCAATGAAACTTAGCAACAGGTACAGTAACTGATTAGCACATTTTAAAAGTCCATACATGCATGCTTGAACACGTACCATACAACAAATCAAAATCACATATAGTACTACAACACAATCGTTTGCAGAACACAATATTCAGATCAAATTTTCTGCAAACCAATCACTTCTGTTGCAAACATGGATAGATTAATTTCTAATGATAAATTCAAAATATACATGTATACCTATAAAATTTAATTATTTATTAGAATTATTAACCGTTTGGTCTTATATTAAACTTGCTTTACTACCATATATCATTTTCCAAAATTCAAAATTCTCATTTTCTGCTGTGGCACTTTTATTGTGCAACACAGATTGGTTGGTTCATGGATTGTTTTACTGCTTTTTAATTTAAATTCAGTGGAGTTACTAATATATGTTGGTGATATATAACATTCCATTTGGGGTGACCTTCATAAGTTAAGATACTTGACCATTCAAATAATATAAGTGTTTACACTTACCCTTGCATTATCAAATTTGATTTCTTTGCCCACTCGAGGCAAAATGAGCTTAATAGACTTGTCAAATAATCCTTTTACCCAAAGAGCAAAATATGGGCAATTAATAGAGGGCACGCTGTACCCTTGAGGCTTAAATTCTTTCGAAAGAATCTGAGCAATTTCCTTCAGCCATAAATTCTGAGTCGCTATGATGTGTCGATGACCTAAATACCAAGAATACAATGACAGCCCATGAAATACATGTATTCAATTGTGAAATTGTTTGCCATATTTTACATGTATATCAATGCAATTGCATACCAATGGCATCAGGAATGGTCATAGCCTTGTAATGGGCTTCAGCAACATCTCTAACATCACAAACACAAAAATTGGCTTTTGGAATTGCAGGTACACTTCTGTCTAGCATTCGCTTTATAATCTGTATACAAACAAGCTAGATAGTTAATCTAAAATATTTGTTAATCTCGTCATCCAGTCAAGAGCAAAGAATCTGAATCACAAAACTAAAACAGCCTTTCAAACCAACATATTTGCATACCTCCACACTGGTGCCGACATTTTTCCCGATAATTGGTCCCATGACGGTTCCTGGATTCACAACCGTCAATTCGAATTTATCATCGTCTAAGAAAGCACAAAATGGATTCAAATTAAAAAAAAAAGGAATTTCTTTTTCAAATATTCATCACTGAGTTGGTTGGTGAAATTAAACTATTATAAAAAGAAACAACCTACCTTTAAGTTCTTTTACAAAATCCCAAGCAGCCTTTTCAGCTAAAGTCTTGCTTTTTGAGTAACTATCAAGATAGGGACTGTCAGGATTTGTCCAGTCTTCCTCATTATAAACTTTGCCATCCTCTAAAGCCATTTCACCTGGTCATTATTTATAGAAATAGTTAATAAATCAAACTGTACAGGCCTGTTATAGTGTAACATTAATCAACAATTAGTTGTAGTACAAATTCAGCCTCAATTAAAAATCAAGTACCATGAACTGCTACGATTGAACTTGTAAGCACTACCCTCTGAACGGTCTTGGACTCTGCACATGCCTTCAGAACGTTTTTGGTTCCCTCTACAGCAGGTTTTATGAGTTCTTCTTCTGGGTTTGCAAGATTGTGATTAGGAAAGGGGCTTGCCACGTGCATCACAAATTGGCAATCTTTTACAGCCCTAGAAATTCAGCAGCAAAGTTAGTAATTGAATTCATTAGTAATAATTTCACAATGATAACGGTGTAAGATAAAAAGGTGTAAACATACTCTGGCCAACATTCTTCCTTTAGAAGATCTGCCTCTATTAATTCGATTTCGTGTTTGGCTTCGGGACAAAGTTGTCGCACCCATTGGACACGTTCTTCGTTTTCTAGACTTCGGACAGTTCCCCTGACGCGATAGCCTTCTTTTTGAAGCAGCTGGGCCACATGGGAAGCAATATATCCCGTAACACCAGTTACCAGAACCACTAAAAGAAAATAAATAAATACAAATAAAGCATCGGTCCGACCACAATTGCAATATCAATGCACAAAGGTGTTTGTGCAAGTTGCAAGTGTTATTATAGGCTTTTTATAGCCACCCCCAATACAACAAAAATTCATTTATATTGCAGCACAATGAGATACACAAGCAAGATACTCAACTACAAATCGCAAAGTTTTTTATACATTGCAACGAAAAACAAACGCCGGCCTGATAGCAATTTTTAAATAAAAATAAACTTTTGAGGTACAGTATACATCCTTTTATCATGTTGTTAACCACAATCATCCTTCTGGCTCTGCACAGTAATTAAATGACAAACGCCCAAAAGGTATGAGTAATTGATCTTTCAACAATCCTTATAAACTTAAATTACTTTAATGTCCAATCCACAAAAACACTCAAAATTAAAACATTTGACAGCGTCAACGTACAATCTCAGACTTGTTATTTTATCCCACTTGAGAAAACAATAGTGTTACTAGAGCTGCAATTAATGGACTTGACTATGATAAGTGCATGATTTTAATTGCATTTTGTATTGTACAACTTTCATCTGCCAGTACGTACGTCGATCATGCAGTCTTGAACAAAATGTAGAGTATAAAAGTATTTCAAAGCGATAATTTCCAATGTGTTGTTAAATGATTCAACTGGCACAATTAAATGACAATTGTGAAATGCATTTAGAAAGCAAATGAAAAGTTAATTAACTACCTCATCACAAATGCAAACCTGATTGGAAAAAGAGTACATGTACACACGGGACAAATACTGTGTGAAAATGTTAGATACCATTGAAACTGTACGTATGCTTAATTTGATAGATATGGCCTGGAACAAACACTGCGATGCTAAATGACTCTGAAAAGTCAAAGACCTCAAATTCAATTATTGCTGCATTGGGCAATAAAACGGGAAACACTTAACTTAATTATACTCTTTATTTAATTTACTGTAAATTTGATTGAAATGTTCGTGACCAATGCATCCAATAGTTTTGCCGAATTTCTTGACCTAATTATCTTGAGAGTTGAGATTAACATTTTGTTAAGCTTTTGAATGTGAAAACAGTTGACAGTCAGCTTCAGGGATGCCATCATGAAAATGAAATGTGATTAAATATTTAACTTTTATTTGGACGTACATTCCTATCGTACCATTATCGTACCTTCAATGAACTAGAGGTTAACAGACAGAAACGACATGAGCTCAATGTCAATATTAAAAAACGAACTTTATATTGTTGACATTTGTTGATTTCGTGACATATGTGATGTCATAATAGGTAAATACATTTGCAATCGAATGCAAGTAAGAGCATTTCCAGAGCATGACACCTTGAAAAGTGTGCAAAGTGCTCAATTGCTGTGAATACCTCAACATCACAATGACAGTTTTGTTATATAGGTTATGTTTTTCTGGGATGGCAATGTTCATTTGTGGTCAGAAGTATACAATTAGGTAACAGTACTTATACGTAACACGATGTAATTTCATGTACATGTAATGCATATCTAAGTACACGTGGACACCAATTTCTATTTTTGAATGGATTAATGCACTAGGCCGATGGACATCCAATATTAATGACCATACCATTGTTGTTTATTGAACCATGCTCACTTTCAAAAGTGTGAGATGCTTGTCCATCTTTGCTGAATTGATTAGCTAGTAAAACCAGGTTTCGATGATATCAACTACAATTCAGGCCTACAAAAACTCTTGCTGAATAATTATTTTGATAAATAGAATACAATTAAGTACTGCAGTTTAAGAATTCTCCATGACCCACCAGAGATTATACCTTGAATATGAATTTACCTGCCATGTTCAACATATACTGACGTCACCTGTCGCTCTTGGGGGTCAGTTTAAGAGAGCATTTAATTGAATTTTGTTATTAAAATGTTCCACTCAAGAAATGCGCCCATCATTGTTTCGCTCTAAAGGAGACCTTTGGAAATTGAGTTGGCAGAGCTCAGGTTAAATTGGGCTGTCGGGTTAAATATTGTTCCAAGCAACAGATTGGAAGTCAATATCTCATTACTTCGCTACTCGACCACGCGTTGGTTGGGTCGACATAAATGAAAGTCCAGTTACTCAGAAAAAAATTCCATAATGTATGACTGACTCTGAAAAGTCTCGCCCAAGAGACAGATTTAAGATCACCCAGGCAAAGAGCTTTATTCCGTTGCTAAGGCAACAATTGATTCTCCATTTATATATTCCGGGGATTCTCCTTTAAGTGTGCAAATAGAGGTCTTGCCAACACTGCTTACCTTTAAATCTTTGGGTTAGTAATAAAAATGTTTTCTCTAATGCATTGTAAATATTCACAGGAAGAAATTGGGTATTGAAGAGGGGAACCAAATCTACCATGCAGTATATGGTGGAAAGAAAGTGTAAATCCAATAATGAATCAACAACAAAGTAGGCTAAATTCGTACCGGAATTTTACAAAACGTTATCCAGGAAATGTTAACATGACCAATTCCATCTCGTCAAGGTCTGTTATGTTGAAGGTAAAATCTACAGTGGTGTGTTTGTGGAATTAATGCAAAAATATGCATATGCATCTACCTTTTTGGAATAGTTTTTGAAAACGTTTTCAAATCTAGTGTCTTTTAAAGACACGTGAATACAAAACATTCAACATCTATCTGACCCATATCCTCAATGTTTCGAATTCGATTTTGAATCCGATCACTGATGTAATCTGGGCAAATATGATTCACGTCACCAATAATTTTTCGTGTTTTTGAAACTAAGGAAAACACCTCTCTTAAAACGACATGGAGCTAAAATAGTGACGAGGTAATAGTGTAGGATCAAAGAGAACCTCTTTCACTGCTGTGAAAGTGGGATCTGGCGCAGCGATATTTCCATCAAGTAGCCTACTTTTGGTCTATTACTGCCACGAAGATGGCATGAAATTTGGGGGGTAATGAAGAAAAGCTGATGTCCAGAGCCGAGTATAAAACGCCACGGCAACAACCCATTCGCACATCGTGAAACATGCAGAAACAGCAGTAAGTCTAGCGCGTTGCTGCAGCTCGAGTCTTAGAAAAATCAATAGCAGGCCTACTTTCCAAAGTAGACTGCATAAAACGAAAATATCGACCCGAGTATGTCTGGCGGCAGGGCCTGAAAAAGAAGGAATGGATGGCGCAGACATCAACCGGGTGTCTGCAAAACGCCAAATGCAGAGTGCTGGACCTGCCGCCACTCACCGCAATGATGCATGTAAGCCCTTCGAGGTTCACCGAAATATGATTAAATCTCAACGGATTGGTCATTAGGAGCCGCTCTTCTAATTTGAAAAACTACACTGCCGCGCAGAAACCATTCTGGAACCGCATGGCTCGAATTGACAATTACTGCGGGAAATTAACTAGCTTATTAAAACTTCCAATGGTTAATGAAAATAACCAGATTACGGCATTAATTTGCCTATATGAGTAATAGCCGTGCTGATGCATATTGTCAATTTGCAGCATTTCGGTAGACCTAAGTACATGTACGACCAAAAATAGTATAAACACTTAATGAGATCTCTACTATATGACTCATGCATACGCGGTGCAATCATCATGGCTTTCCTAATGTTCAATGTGAATCCTGACCGACTCACCGACGATTATTAAATTGAGTTTCTGCCAAAACGACAATATTTTGAACTGCAAACAAGGAAAATTGAATGTCGAGGGGAACCAACTTTATTATGAAGAGTGCTGCATGACTTATGCATGCGACTTACGTGGTTTCTCGTACGATGAAATCAATTTGACCAGAAATGTCGATCGGCATTGACATATTGTCACCACTTGGAAGTACTCACAATGATCATATCTTAAATCATTTATTGGTAGCAGCTTGACTGTCACTTTTGAGAATGAAAAACACGGCTTCATGTGCATGGTTTTTTTTCCCCTATTCATCATGAGATTTACGCTATTTAATACACGTCACCGTGTAACAAGTTACGAATATTTTAAAAGTTTCGAAGAAAATCGTCTGTCTATTGCTCGGCCATCGTTCGGTTTTGCATTTTGCCATTTTTAATTCGTCAAAACAAAAATGTATTGAAGTGTCAGAAAAATCCTTGGCCCTCACCTTCGTGCATTTTCTAGCATTAAATAACTTGTTTTTAACATTATTTTAGGTTCGACGATGTTGCAGTAGATCATGTATATGATATCACGTGATTGGCATCTATTCAGGGTGGTTACAAAATTTTCTTTTTCAATTTCCCACTTTTTCCTGACTGAAATCCAAAATTCCCTGACCAAAATTACTCGTTAATGCATGCATATAATTTTTTTTTGTCATAATGAAAAATAAAATAACAATTGCAATGAGAAGCTTGACAAAACACTAGATTTTGTTACAAGTC